>PVKV010002924.1:102580-155755 GCA_004027835.1 Alouatta palliata
TCCTCAGCTTGCAGATGGCCTATTGTGGGACCTTGTGATCATGTGAGTTAATACTTAATGAACTCTCCTTTATATATATATATATATATGTACACACACACACACACACACATACACACACACACATATACACACATACACATATATACATACACACACACACACACACACACACACACACACACACACACACACACACATATATATGTCCTATTAGTTCTGTCTTTCTAGAGAACCCTGACTACTACTCTGCGTATGCATGTTCTCACTTTTTTGTGGAAGCTACAAGAAATTGAATGCAAAGAAGTAGAGAGCAGAATAGTGGTTACCAGAGGCTGGGGAGAGGGGGAATGAAGAGATGTTGGTCAAAGGGTACAATGCTTCAGTTTGACAGAAGGAATAATGATAAGTGTTTGAGACCTGGCACCATGGCTCATGCCTGTAATCCCAGCACTTTGGGAGACTGAGGTAGGCAGATCACCTGAGGTCGAGGGTTCAAGACCAGCCTGGCCAACATGGCAAAACCCCATTTCTACTAAAAATACAAAAATTAGCAGTGTGTGGTGGCTCGTGCCTGTAATCCTAGCTACTTGGGAGGCTGAGGCAGGAGAACCATTTGAACCTGAGAGGCAGAGGCTGCAGTAAGCCAAGATAGACTCTGTCTCAAAAAAAAACCAAGATAAATATTTGAGATGATAGATATGTTAATTAGCTTGGTTCACTTATCCCATATTATATACATATACACATATACTATTGCATCACTTTGTAACCTATAAATATATACAATTATAATTTGTCAATATCCAAAAAATATATATATATTTTTTAATTTATTGTACTTTAGATTCTGGGGTACATGTGCAGATCATGAAAGATTGTTGCATAGGTACATTCATGGCAAGGTGGTTTGTTGCCACCATTCCCCCATCACCTATACCTGACATTTCTCCCCACATTATCCCTCCCCCACCTTCCCTCCCACTATCCCTCCCATAGCCCCCCTCAACGGACCCCAGTGTGTGATGCTCCCTCTTTGTGTCCAACTGTTCTCATTGTTCAACACCTGCCTATGAGTGAGAACATGCGGTGTTTGATTTTCTGTTCTTGTGTCAGTTTGCTGAGAATGATGGTTTTCAGGTTCATCCATGTCCCTATAAAGGACACAAACTCACAGTTTTTTGTGGCTGCATAGTATTCCATGGTGTATATGTGCCACAATTTCTTTGTCCAGTCTGTCATCGATGGGCATTTGGGTTGGTTCCAGGTCTTTGGTATTGTAAACAGTGCCGCGATGAACATGTGTGTGCACGTGTCTTTATAATAGAATGATTTATAGTCCTTTGGGTATATACCCAGTAATGAGGCTGCTGGGTCAAATGGAATTTCTATTTCTAGATCCTTGAGGAATTGCCACACTGTCTTCCACAATGATTGAACTAATTTACGTTCCCACCAACAGTGTAAAAGTGTTCCTATTTCTCCACATTCTCTCCAACATCTGTTGTCTCCAGATTTTTTAATGATTGCCATTCTAACTGGTGTGAGGTGGTATCTCAATGTGGTTTTGATTTGCATTTCTCTAATGACCAGTGGTAATGAGCATTTTTTTCATGTTTGTTGGCTTCATAAATGTCTTCTTTTAAAAAGTGTCTGTTCATATCCTTTGCCCACTTTTGGATGGGTTTGTTTGTTTTTTTCTTGTAAATCTGTTTCAGTTCTTTGTAGATTCTGGATATTAGCCCTTTATCAGATGGGTAGATTGCAAAAATTTTTTCCCATTCTGTTGGTTGCCAGTTTACTCTAATGATTGTTTCTTTTGCTGTACAGAAGCTCTGGAGTTTAATTAGATCCATTTGTCTATTTTGGCTTTTGTTGCCAATGCTTTTGGTGTTTTAGTCATGAAGTCCTTGCCTATGCCTATGTCCTAAATGGTTTTGCCTAGGTTTTCTTCTAGGGTTTTTTATGGTGTTAGGTCCTATGTTTAAGTCCTTAATCCATCTGGAGTTAATTTTAGTGTAAGGTGTCAAGAAGGAGTCCAGTTTCTGCTTTCATAAGCCATGATCTATGTATCCATTCTTTTATCAATGGATTTGGATAAATTTCATTTTTTAGAAAATTATTACAAACGTTGCTGCTATAAATATTTTGTCTTCTGATATTTATGTACAAGAGTTCTTTAGGAAATCTGCCTAGGAAATCTAATCCTAATAGTATTCATTTGTCCTTTTTTTAAAAAATGGGTCTTTCCAGAGATTTGCTGATTTTATTAATCCTTCAAAAAAACCCGGCTAGATCATCCTAGAATTTACAGGAAAAGGCCCACAGTGTTTTAGTTTGTTGAATCTCTCTGTGACGTACTTGGTCTCTATGAATTTCTCCTTCTATGTTTTTTCTTTCTTTGAGTTTATTGTGTTCTTTTTCTAACTTCTAAAGTTGGATGCCTAGCTAATTAATTTTTAGCCTTTATTCTTTTATAGCACATGCCTTTAAGATGCTATAAGTGTCCCTCTAAATACTCCCATAGCTATATCTCACTAATTCTGACAAGTAGTAGTGTTGTTCACTTCTAAATACTTGCTAATTGTCATTATGATTTCTTTGTTTTATAAGCTATTTAGATGTGTTCTTACATTTCTAAATGTACGATTATTTCTGTTTTAAAAATTGATTTCTAAATTAATTGCATTATAGGCAGAGATTGTGGTTATCAATTTTTTGCTAAGACTCTTTCATGGTTAGTAACAAGTCATTTTTCATAAATTATCCCATGGAAATTGAAAAGAATGAGCCAGGTGTGGTGACATGCACCCATAGTTCCAGCAACTCAGGAGGCTGAAGTGAGAGGACTGCGTGAGTCCAGTAGTTCAAGGCCAGCTAGGCAATATAGTGAGACTCCATCTATGAAAAGATATATATATAAAGAAAACAATGTATATTTTTCTGTTCTTGGATTTAATACGCTATAGATAGAGATTACATCAAGCTTGTTCATGGTTGTTTAGATCATATTTCAAATCTCACTGGCATCTTTGTTCACTTGACTATAAACTTCTCTTGTTTAATTTATTGGCTTGCTCTAGGAACTTGTGTTTATTCTATGTCTATACTGCACCTGCCCTGAGGCCTCTCTTTGAATCCCACTTGGTGATTCTGAAACTTACTGATCTAATTTATCCTTGTTAGGTTATATGTAATGGTAACCCCCAAAATCTCAATGGCTTACATCCACAAAGATTTATTATTTGTTCACATTACATGTTATTCTCTGGCCATCTCTGCTCTATGTTTTCTTCATTCTGGAAGCTAGGCCAGAGGAGCCCATACCTGAGACAGGTCTGCTTTGTGTCAGAAGGCAAAGAAAAATATAGAACTACTGAAAGGCTCTGAAAGCTTCTGCTTGGATGAGGCATACAACACTTCTATGCACATGGCCAACCCTGATGTCAGGGAGGTATGGTGTTATCATCATATCAAAGGGAGAGGAGAGAATGATTGAGAACGAAACCACAGTCTACAACACCTGCCTTTTTGTTCTCTCTGAATAGTATCTACACAGAATTTCTAAACTAGAGCTTTCAGTAACTGGTTCAGAGCTGCCCTGGCCTGGCCCCAATTACATGGTACATCTAGTTCAAAATAGCTGGGCTGGATTATTTGTGTATGATTTGGTTATATGTGCTCATGACTTTTGCATGTAGTTTTGTCTCACCTGAACCATTTGACTGAAGGTGATTAAGAATCTGCTGAAATTGTGAAAAGTGCACATAAACACATATATTCAGTTTTGCTTACCAGTTAAGGAATGTTTTAAACTCCCTGAATTTCATGCAGGAGCCGTAGGTCCCTACCATTTTTGCAATTGTCTATTTACACATCTGTATTGTCTACTAGACTACACTGTGAGGTGGGATTGCATTTTTGTTCCCTTCTGTGTCCCAGCTACTAGCACAGTTGCACATAATAAGACTGAGTTTTAAAAAATGTGTTAAGTGAATAATCAAACCAAACTACAATTAGAATACAAGTCCAGGGCTCTGAATAGAATGAACAAGATCAAATTAGTAAAGATAAGTTGTACTCACTAGAAGTCCACGATAAAAAAAGAGGTACCATTTATACTAAATTAACAGTCTTTGGAGATTGTCTGCTTCTTTTTGTAAAGTGTGATGAGGAACAAAAAGCCTGGACAAATTGAAGCTAGCTTTTATATCAGTGTAAGTGAACTCTTTCCCCACTTCCTCTTTTAAGAGGTTGTAGCCAAAATATGCCAGGCTGATAATGATTGTTTTTATTTTATGTCATACCCTTCTGAGGGGGAAGCCAATAAAGGTTGACAGTCTGGATGAATGAATAGGTGCTAGCAGCCAGAGATGGGGCCATGTCATGAGTTTTTTGAGAACCAGCCTCTCCTTCATACATAGAACCACCAGCAGATGTCATGTCTGATCTCTGTTGTCAGACCTGCTGCCTGATTTTTAGTTAATTGTTTTCATAATGCAATGTTTTTCCACATTGTGGCATGCTCCCTATTACACAGGACACATTTTCTTTGCCATCTCCCATAAGCACACAGATATGATGTGCTATTTATTTATCCATGCAATAAAGATTTATCCTGTGTCTACTCCGTGCCTGGTATTGAGACTACAGTGGTGAATGAAACAGACACAGTCCCTACCCTCTTGACGAATTCTACTGCAGAGGACAGTTAATTCGATGATTAATTTCCAAAAATTACAATTTGGGTTTTGTTGGTTGAAGTGCATGGTACTAGGAGGACAAGTTAAAAAATGAGCCAAATATAGCCTAAGAAACCAGGGAAGTTCTCCAGGGATGCAAGGTTTCTAGTGAATTCTGAAAGACGACTGAGTTAAGCAGACCAAGAAGCAAGAGGAGAGCTGAATCTTTGTTCTTTTAATGAAAAGAATGAAGAGAGAGTGTCCCATTAAACACATAGGCTGTGGGCTAGGCTTCCTGGGGGTCTAATCCTCACTCTGCCATTTATTAGCTCTGCTTCAGTGTTCTCATCTGTACAATGGGGAGCAGGATTACTGTCAGCATTAAATGAGTTAATTCATGCAGGTGTCTGATATAAAATGAGCTATCAGTGCATATTGGCCCTTATTTTTCTTTGTTGGAATATTCAGCAAAATCCATTATGTCTCAATTAGCTTTCAGATTCAAAAATTCTCTACCTGTGAATCAGAACTATGCTAGCACAATGAACTATGCTAATGCAATGAACTCCGATCTGCTAAATTTCATTTCTGAAGCAAAGACACCTTTGGGTTTTGATTGTTGCATCTGTGTCTTGTGTAGATGGTACATGGAACTTGGCCAAGTTTCACACGACGACATGAAGTGTTCAGCTCCAAGCCACATGATATAGTTATAAGCCATATAATAAAATATGTTTTCCTAATCCCACAGGAGATTCCATAGATATCATGGCCACGTTGATAGAGACAAAGCCGTTGAAACTTAAGAGAGCAAACAGACTCATTTCAAAGTTATTGATACACAGAAGATCTTTGTAGTGTCTTTTTATATTCAGTCAGCTTTAATTACAACCTGTTAGTCTTACTTGACAATATAATCCCTTCATTCTCAGGGCTGCAACAGCATATTCAATCACTTTACTTTTCTGACTGCTTAATGAAGATCTTTATGGTTGTATTTTGGGGAGTGCTTTTAGTCTCCTTCTAATAAAAGGAATGCTGAAAAGATGTACAGGACATAATTAAATGGTCTTATGCTGTTGTCGACATTAGAAACAAAAAAAAAAATGGCCGTCTACAAATATATTTGATAGAAAAAACCCTCCGAAAAGAAGAGCACACCTTTTAAATTACAAATTATGTTTGTTTTCTGAAATTGTACTCCACTCCAGAATATCAGTCAAATGCCCACCTGAGTTTTAAGTATTGTTAAGTTTTAGGTTTCTAATTTTCCCATTATTCACTTCTTAGCAATCTTTCTGATTTTCAAATGATGCCAGAACTTTCTATTTTTAAAAGTTACAGATTCAATCCCAATTTTATTTGCATCTACCTATACACATGCAGAACAAATACTGTAAGACATTACTCATGGTTTTCTGTGGGTTCTGGGATTAAGGGAAGCCTTGTTTTCGTTGTTATAGTTTTCCTATATGTAATTTTAGTTTAATAAAAGTGTGAGTGTGTGGTGTTGGTTTTAATAACAAAAGTGTGAGTGTATGGACCTAGAAAATAGTTCTCAGTCCCAAGTAATTCCATTTGAATACAACTAACTTATTTTTAAAACAAAAAAAGCCAATCAAATAAGTTAGCTGGTAAAGGAAGTATTAAATTTTATTGGAAAATTCCTTAGTTCCAGTATGCTTTGGTTGTCAAAGGTTAATATACAATACCTACAACTTGGCTTTACAGGGTTCTTAAGGGTCTTGCCTTTGGATTGATTCATTATTGAGATGGAGTTAAATTTTCTGGGAAAGAGAATGTCACTGCTTAGCAGGCTAGCTGCCTTTAGACGGGCTACATTAACTCTACCTATTGCCAACCTAGCCAAAAAATCAATAAAAGCTGGTGGACCAAGACAAGGCATAAATTTGATTTCTATATCCAAAATAACTTCCATTCCAGGCCGACCTCACATTGGCAGTCTGATTTGATTACAAGGTCATTTTCCCACATGTGGTACTCAGCAGTTTGGAAAGTACAATGTGTTGGTTAAAATATGATCCTTGGTGGATATTTGCTGATTTTACAAGCAGCTCCTCCATTTGACATAATTCAGCCCAACGGGCAGTTGCTCCTCAGGGAAGCCGACGTGCTAAACCCTTGGAGTCGTCCCAACCCCGTCGAGAGAGGCCCTGCAGAGTCGGCGTGGGGCTCCATGCCGTCCTGTCATCGGTGCTCACTCTCGACTTTCCCCTGACCTCATTCACGTCAAACCTTTCATAACAATCTACAAGGAAGCCTTTGTGCTCCAAGATGTGCTCATGTTTATGGTGGCTCTAACATGGGGGAAAAGACTCAATCTAAACATTTGATTGAAATGTTTCTCTTAGCTTCAGAATAATCACTTTTATAATCATCACATATTTCCATTACTCAGAACTTCAAAACCACATTTACAGCAACAGCTCTCATTGATTTAATATCAGAGTGGAAATGGATCTTATCTAGTAAATGAAGAAACTGAGGCCCAAAGGGAACCAATGGGACTAGCCCAAAGTCATATGAGTAGTTCTAAACAGAGCTGGGATGAAAACCTTTGGTTTGGCTGGGCATGGTGGCTCATGCCTGTAATCCCAGCACTTTGAAAGGCCCAGGTGGGTGGATCGATTGAGGCCAGGAGTTTGAGACCAGCCTGGCCAATGTGGTGAAACCCTGTCTCTACCAAAAAATACAAAAATTAGCTGGGCATGGTGGTGCATGCCTGTAGTCCCAGCTACTCACGAGGCTGAGGAGGGAGAATCACTTGAACCTGGCAGGTGGAGGTTGTAGCTAGCTGAGATGGCACCACTGTACTCCAGTCTGGGTGACAGAGTGAGACCGTCTCAAAAATAAAAAACAAAAAACACATCTTTGGTCTTCTGATTTCCAACCCTATGCCCTTCCCTTTGTCTCATTCTGGACTTCTGATTCCCTTATCACTTTTGGCTAAGGGGCTGTGACATTTGATATCATTATTATTAATAATCATCACTACCATTTATTCAGCCTTATTAGGTGCCTGATGCTGGGTATCACACTCAGTCCTGACAACAGCCTGATGGAGTAAGTACTCTTGTTAACGCATTTTACAGCTGAGAAAAATTGAGTCACAGGGTAAGTAATTTATCCAGCATTTTAAACAACAGCGAGTAAAAGGCAGGAGTGAAATTTAAATCCAGTTCTTTCTGACCTCATAACACTAGCGTTTAACTATTTAGTACCATCCTTGGGTCCCAGAACCTTATTCTCTTGGCAAAAGATATGAAACTATCTTTTAAAGCCTGTTGGCCTAGAAAGCTTAAGTTATCCTACTTGATATGTTATCAGACAATCAGATTGTTATCAGACAGTCCAAATGCAATGCTTTCTCCCATCCTGGCCCACAACAAAGTCCAAAAATAATCCTTTCAAAATAGGAGCCTTTTGTCTTACAGTAACTATGAAGTCTATCTTACGCTAAATTCTGCTCTTTGGGGTATGAGCTAGTAGCAAAACCACAATAGAGCCTAAACAATGATTTCAAGCACCCTAAAGTGGTAGTTGCTAAGGACAACATTTGACAAGCCAGGGAACCTGGGCAGAGGCCACTGGGAAGGGCAAGAGGAAGGCGCCCATCTGGCCCACCCACCAGATCCAGGCAGGCACAGCACGTCGTAAATAACCTCTTACACATGCCTCACTGCCAGCTCAAAATGGGTTTTGAGTGCATTTGGCTTGTTTTTAAAGAGGGTGTGAGGTAAAGGCTGTCATTTAAGATTGCCCAGAACCCATGTCACAAGAACAGGTGGGCCCAGATTTAAAACAAAATAAATGAGAAGCTGAACTTACCAAAGCAAATATTATGGAGTGATTATTTTGCTTTAGAAAAGGATTACCCTTGGGACTTTTCAGAGCAGTGATCTCCCTTACTGCCATTAAAATGTAAATCTCTCAATTCAAATTTGGTTAACAGTCATGACCTTTCTGGAAAATGCTTGCTTTATTGAGCAAGGAATCCATTCCTTGTAAAGGAGAAGAGCAAATGAAATGTTTGGTTCTTTTTTATAAATACGGAATAAGGTCTGCAAAGCTCTATTTCCCTTTTCTTTCTAAATATGAAAGCTGTTAGAGAAGCCCCTCTATGAGAGAGGTTTTCTTTTTAAATATCACTTGACATTCTTTCCTGAAACATGCTTATTAAAAAGTCAAGATTAGGTAGAGATACCAAACCTTTTGCAAGCACATTTTATCTGCTGCTGAAAAGTTCTTTATCAGTAGGTGGCGCTATAAGAATGAGATTACCATACTCATGGGGCAACACTTTCAGGACAGACAGCGAAATTCCGCCTTTTCTTGGGCATCTTCTTGAAAGAAACAGCTTTACTCTGTACCTTCATAGGGTCCCTCTTCTCTCACCCCGAGCTGTCCTGCTCTGCATTGCTGTTTGAGCAGAGGGATGCCCACATTGAACCCTGCTTAGAATCCCAGAATGTGAAGGCTAGGAAGGACCTCTTATGTAATGGCTTAGCTTACAGTCTTTTTATCCTGGAATCACAGAATCTGTAAAGGTTGGAGGAACCTTAGAAATAATCTCCAACACTCATGGTTTTGATGAGAAAGTTGAGACTGAAATGAAGAACTCAAAATCATCTGGGTAGTTCGTAGCTCAGGCAGGACAAGAGCCTTAGTGGGCTTGCTTGACATCCAGAGCTTCCCAGTTACTGGGGAACATTGCAGGCCATTGTGACAGTGACATGATATCAGTGTGTGTGGGGAGACTGTGGCCCCGCCTGGCCTGGATTCAGGCAGAGCTTACGACTGTGGGTAGACAACATTAAGCATGGATTCCCTGTGTGCTTGGAAATGTTCTAGGCTGCAGGCAAAGAAGCGAACAAAATAGACAAAAATCCTTGTTCTTATAAAGGAAACAGAAAATAAATAGAATAAATAAGTAAATTAATTAGTATATTAGTGATGAGCCCAGAGTGGAAAGAGGGATGTAAAGTGTTAGGGATGGAATAGAAATTGGGTCAGAGAATGCCTTACTGAGAAAGTTCCTGTGTCAGGAGCAGGCTTTGAATCTTAGGAACAGCAAGGAGACCAATGAACTTATTTCGAAATTCTTACCCAGTGCAGATTTGTTTTTTCTTTATCAATGTGTCCTCCTGATCCCGTGTTCATCCCTGTTGTGATCTCTTTAGGCAAGGTCCAAGCTGAAACTGAACAGAGGAGGAGGAGTAAGCCAGGTGCAGGCAGTTGGGATGGTGAAGAAAAGAGGGATAAGGAGAAAGTTCTAGTATTGTGGTAAAGGCTTGGTGTTCCTGAAGAGTCATCTTAATGCCAGACTAGAGGATTTACTGTCCTTGGAATCCACATTTGTGGCCTTGCTGATTATTTCCCTACTCTACCTCTTGGGGTCCCATTTCACTGTTTTCAGGCTTAGGCTTCCAAACCTGGACGATCTTTTAAGACCCAGTAAAAATGCCGTTTTTCTTAGGTGTGGGCAAGAATCCCATCTCCACATGCACATTCCCCACTTTGAGTCCTACAGCATTATAAATTATGTCTTTCATTTGCTATTTAATAATCCTTTACTTCGATTGGTTACTTATCTTTGACTCAGCTATGTGTTGACACAACCCTGTTGTGAGCCACAGAGAGCTGGAGCTGAGTCTCACCCACCTACGCAGATAGTGCTTTGCAGATTACTGTGTTGGGCACCCCCAGGGAGAGAGGCAGCTTCCTCTTCTGCAAAATGAAAGTAGAAAAATCTGCCTCTGGAGAGTTGCAAGGATTGCGTGAGACACTGGAACAAAAGTCCTTAGTTCAGGGTTGGCTTCCACCATAACCACTTAACAAAAGATAATGGCGACTTTGTTCAGTCACTGAAAAGACCACTAGACTTGTAGCTGAGCTATTGGTTCTGCTACTTACTAGCTTTGTGACCTTGGACAAGTAAGTAATCTAACAGGATTCTTGGGTGTCCCTTTTTTCATCTGTAAAATGGGATAATAATAACTAAATTCAAAGAACAATTTGAGGCTCAAATTTCTAACAGTGTGTATGTAATCAGTTCTCTGAAGGGTCTCAGTCCCCTTGGGTATAACACCAACAATTAGTTTTATTTTCCCCAGTCATTGCTTCCAACTGTGCCATGTTGTATTGCTCTTTTCCTGGGAGTAGTGCTCCCTTGGTGATATCTTGGACAGATTTAATAAATTCCTAGTCACCTTGTGATGTGGGCAATCTTGTTTCAGAGATTAGGACTCAATGCTGTTTATTCTCATGACCCCAATATCAAGCTTGATTAAAAGTTCTGTTCTTGGCCCCAGGCAGATTATTCTCTTTTATAGCCCTGGGAGCCTGGAGTGGAAGACCAAAGACCAGAGATGGCTCTGAGATCACTGCCCTGCCCCCGCTTCCCCATCCACCCCCAGCTCTTGTGTAGTTGAGGGCAGGGAGGAAGGTTACAGGAAGCAGAGGTATTCTTCTGTGATTGCCCACAATGCCACAAGGGGTAGGGAAAAGTTGTGTCTCTGGCTTCCCTCCAGTTCTATTTGGGTCTATCTGATTCTAGCGCCCTCTGTTGGAGTGGTGGTCTCCTCACAGGTGGTGTGCATGCTTTTCCTCAGAGTGGTATTGGGTCTCCTTCTCTGCCACTGGGGACTACTTTCTCTGGTTGACATCCCATCATTCGGTCCAGTGGTCATCAGGGCTGCTCCGAGACTCCTGCTCTTCTTGCCTTGGTATTGCTTTACCCAGTGGAGCCACAGAAATTTCCAAATTCCTCTTCTGCACCCTCTAAAGGCCACAGAGAACAGACCTGGAGTGGGCAGGCCTTCACTGTCTTTTTCCCAGCTACAGCACAGTGCACCATGGATACTTGCAGCCCTGTGGGTATGGGCTAGTCCACCAAGACATCCAGCTTCAGTAAGAAGTAAGCACCAGTCTGTTTCCAAAGTCCCCCAAATCCGAGACTGCACATTTCAGGCACGTATTCTTTTTTCCCATAGTGAGGAGAGAAATGAGAAGGTTTATGGGCTATTCTTGGGCTTCTAGAATATTCTTCAAGTGCTCTCTCTCACCAGAGAATGCTTGGGGATAGCTTGATAACTGGCTCAGCAGGTACCAGAGATCAGCAAATGACCCACCAGGAAATGGGAAGCTCTTCTTCTTGCAAGTTCCCCTAATGTCTTATCTGCTCAGGCTGCCATAACAAAAAATAGCATAGACTGGGTGGCTTGAACAATTTACTTCTCACAGTTCTGGGGGCTGGCAGTCTGAGGTCAGGGTGCCAGCACGGTCAGGTTCTGGCGAGGGCCTTGTTCTGTCCTGCAGATGGTTGTGTTCTTACTGTGTCCTCACATGACAAAGAGTAAGCTCTCTGGTGCCTTTTCCTCTTCTTATAAGGGCACTAATCCTACCATGAGGGCCCCACCCTCATGACCTCATCTAAACCAAATTATCTCCGAAAGGCCCTATCTCCAAATACCAGTGTGCTGGGGTGAGGGCTTCAACATGTGAATTTTGAGAGAACATAATTCAGTCAATAACTCCTGACATCACACAAGTTGTTCCTGGCTTAGAGGAGAGAATGTTCTCTCTCCACAAACACTGCATCTTCTTTAAGGTCAATGATGTTTTTTTCTCCCTACCTCTCCCTACCTTGACACTTTGCTCTAGTTCCTTCATATTATTTAGAAAAAATGCTGGGGCCAGGGGGCCAGGCACTGTGGCTCATGCCAGTAATCTCAGCACTTTGGGAGGCCAAGGCAGGCAGATCGCTTGAGCTCAGGAGTTACAGACCTACCTGGGCAACATGTCAGAACTCTGTCTCTACACAAAATACAAAAATTAGCCAGGCATAGTGGCGCAGGCCTATAGTTCCAGCTACTTGGGAGGCTGAAGTGGGAGGATGGCCTCAGCCTCGTAAGAGTCAATGACTCTTTTGGCCATTGTGTCCTATGTGAGAAGTGACTGATAGTAGATGTAGTATTTGTACCAGTTCTGGGGCCTTTTCAGCAAACCTTCCAGGAAAGCAGATGATTTCAATGGCTAATGCCTTCTGAAAAGCTCCTTGAGCTTGGAATATGGGAATATCTAGCACCATTTGTCTTCAGCTTTGAACCTCAGCCTATAGAATGGCCCAAAAAATCCTACTCAGTATATAGCTCCATATTTGAAAGTACTTTGAAACAACACAACATTATACAAAGAAAGGCATTAGTCTTAATATTACTTGTGTTACTATTACCAGTAGTAGTATGCTGTTTTATTTATTTCATGCATTTTTTCAAGTTCCTGCTGTGGCCAGACACTGTTCTAGGCACTGGGACATTTAGCAGTGAACGAGAGAGACCAAGTCTCTGCAATCCTGAAATATGGTCTATAAACAAGTAAGCAAATACATAAACCAAGTGATTCTATCTTTTTTTCTTTTTCTGAGACAGTGTCTCTCTCTGTCACCCAGGCTGGATCTGCACTCACTGCAACCTCTGTCTGCTGGGCTCAAGTGATCTTCCCACCTCAGCCTCCCGAGTAGCTGGAACTATGGGCATGTGCCACCACTCCTGGCGAATTTTTGTATTGTTTGTAGAGACAGGGTTTTGCCATGTTTCTCAGGCTGGTCTTGAACTCCTGAGCTCAAGTGATATGCCCACATTGGCATCCCAAAGTACCAGGATTACAGGCTTGAGCCACTGTGCCTGACCCCAGCTTTTTTTCCTAAATAATATGAAGAAACTAAAGCAAGGTGCCAAGGTAGGGAGTCTAGACAGAGGGCATTAAGTTAGGTTAAGCGCTCAGGGAAGGCTTTACCCAGGAGGTGATGTTTGAGCTGTGACTTAAAGGACAAGATGGACCTGGGAGTATGACAATATGGAATGCAGCCTCCTAGCAGGGTGCATAGCAAGTGTAAAAGTTCTACGGTGGAAGAAAATGTGGTAGGTTCTAGTAATTGACTGAAGGCTGGTGCGGCTGTAGTGCAGGAGGCAGGAGGTAAGGTGAGGGGGACATGCAGGGACCAAATTGTGTAGCGCCTTGTAGGTTATAGTTAGCAACTGGATTTTTTCCCAAGTACAAAGGAAAGCCATTAGAAAAATTTTAAGAAGCAGAGGAGTGACACTGATTGATTCATGTTATACAAGGTCACTCTCCCAAAGTAGGGAGAATGTATTGTAGGGAGATGTAGTGGTGTGAATGGTGGTCCTAAAAAGTTATGCCCATGTCCTAAACCCTGGAGCCTACGAATGTGACCTTATTTGGCAAAATGATCTTTGCAGGCATAATTAAGGATCTCAAGATCAGATCATTCTGGATTACCCAAGTGGGCCCTAAATCCAATGACAAGTGTCCTTATGAAAAGACAGAGAAGAGAAGGCACACAGAGGAGGAGAAGGTGTTTCAAAAGGGAGACAGAGATTGGAGTGATGCGGCCACAAGCTGAAGAATGCCTGGAGCCACCAGAAGCTGAAAGAAGCAAAAGAAATTTCTACATTAGTCAGGGTTATCCAGAGAAACAGGACCAACCGATGTGTGTGTATGTACATTTGTTTGTTTACTTATTATAAAGAATTGGCTCACCTGATTGTGAAGACTGGCAAGTCCCAAGATCGGCAATCAGCACGCTGGAGACCCAGGAGATCTGATGGTGTAGTTTCAGTGTGAATCCAAAAACTGGAGAACCAGGAGAGCCAGTGATATAATTTCAGTTCAAAACCTAGTAAGCCTGAGACCCCAGAAGAGCCAATGTTTCATCTGGAATCTGAAAGCAGAGAAAAACCACATGAGGTCACAGCTCTGAAACAATGAGGCAGGAGTTTCCTCTTATTTCCAGGAGGACCAACTTTTTTGTTCCATTCAAACCTTCACCTGATTGGATGAGGCCCACCCATATTAGGGAAGGCTTTACCCAGTTTATAGACTTAAATGTTAAACTTATCCAAAGAGACCCTTATAGAAACACCCAGAACAATGTTTGAACAATGATATGGTTTGGTCTGTGTCCCCTCCCAAATCTCATCTTGAGTTGTAATCCCCGTGTGTCAAGGGAGGGGCCTGGTGGGAGGTGACTAGATCATGGCGGTGGTTTTCCCCATGCTGTTCTCGTGATAGTGAGTGAGTTCTCATGAGATCTGATGGTTTAAAAATGTGGCACATCCCCCCTTACTCTCTCTCCTGCTGCCATGTAAGATGTGCCTTGCTTCCCTTTTGCCTTCTACCATGATTGAAAATTTCCTGAGTTCTCCCCAGCCATGTGGCACTGTGAGGCAATTAAACCTCTTTCCTTTATAAATTATCCGGCCTCAGGTAGTTCTTTAGAGCAGTGTGAAAATGGACTAATACAACCAAATATCTGGGCACCCCATGGTATAGTCAAGTTGACATAAAAAATGAACCATCACAATCTACCCCTTGTCATCATCTTCTTAAACCATACTTAATCTCCAAATGAAGATGATATCAAAGTTATAATTCTGCCAACTAACCTTCATACATCCAAAAAGGCACTAATTCCTTCCCTAGAAGAGAAGTCCTTGAGTGATACTTACTCTTCTCATTGATATCCCATAACTTAAAATACTATGATGTAAAAATAATAATACTTAAATACTATGACACAAAGTTAATACATCTATGTTGCATGATAAGGGAATAAAAGAGGGAAGAAAACAAAGATATTTGCCATACACATAAACATATTTATAACAAAATAAGGAGAAAATACTCTTGGCAATTATAGTCTCTGTTTCTGTAACTGATCAGGTGATCATAGCTGGTCTTTTAACGGCCTTCTTCCACTCCTTATTCTGTATTTCCTTTGCCTTTAACAAGCACCTCAGCTGGTCGCGGTTATTTACCTGATGGGTAACCCAATACTTCATTCCTGGAGAGTCTGGGCCATTAGTAGTCCTGCCTGGATTAGGTTGTTGTAGTTTTCCTTTGGCCTTAATCACAGGGCATGGTAATACTAAGATGTCATAAGGGATCGCTTGTATTCTAGACATGTTATTCCTCACCTCCACTGTGAAGCACTAGTCCATTTTCTCTTGGTAGTCAGGATTAATCACTCCAGCTAGAGTCATGAGGAGCTCAAAGTAGCCAGGCAGCAGTCTTAAGTTCCAACAAAGTGAAATAATTTTTGTATCTCTTAGTAGAAGCATTCTTCCCTCTTGGGAAGCCTCACTCTGTTGCCTAGGCTGGAGTGCAGTGGCGTGATCTTAGCTCACTTCAACCTCCGCCTCCTGGGCCGGGTTCAAGTGATTCTCCTCCCTCAGCCTCCTGAGTAGCTGGGATTACAGGTGCCCTCCACCACACACAGCTAATTTTTTTTTGTATTTTTACTAGAGATGGGGTTTCACCATGTTAGCCAGGCTGGTCTTGAAATCCTGACCTCAGGCCATTCCCCCATCTTGGCTTCCCACAGTGCTAGGATTATATGGGGAGCCACTGCACCTGGCCATCTTCATATTTTTGCATTTTAAGAGTTCTACACATACGTTTTCTTCAAATTTCTGGTCACCAGTTTCCCAATTGCTTCACTTTCAAGTCCCTGACCATCCAGCTATGCTCAAGAACTGGTATATAATTGCATGTCTGGCCATTTCTCCTTTTAAGCAAAGTGAACAACCAGATGCATGGCTCAAAGTTCTGCCCACTGGGAGGATTTTCCTTCACCACTCTTTCAGGGATATCCCAGAAAGGGGCTGTAGTGCTGCAGCTGTCCCCTTTCCGGTGGTGCCTGCACATCATGCAAAACCATCTGTAAACCAGGCCTGAGTTTTCTCTTCCTCTGTCAATTGATTGTAGGAAACTCCTTATGAGGCTCTAGATGCAACTCAGAGAGAGAACGCAGTATAGCAGAAGTGAGGACCATGGACATTTGGGCTGATTCTTTTTTTTCGAGACGGAGTTTCACTCTGTCACACAGGCTGGAGTGCAGTGGTGTGATCTCGGCTCACTGTGACCTCCGCTTCACAGGTTCAAGTGATTCTCCTGCCTCAGCCTCCTGAGTAGCTGGGATTACAGGCACGTACTACTATGCCCAGCTAATTTTTGTATTTTGGGTAGAGACGGGGTTTGCTACGTTGGCTAGGCTGATCTCAAACTCCTGACTTCAAGCAATCCACCCACCTCAGCCTCCCAAAGTGCTGGGATTATAGGTGTGAGCCACTGCGCCTGGCTGGGCTGATTCTTCATGTAACTTGCCTATGCCATCAGGGCCTAGTTGGGCCCGATCATGGATGTACCACTTTCATTTGATGATGGAGTGCTGCTGTGTACATCCAATTTATGGCTTGGTGGGTCAGATAATTCCCAGTTCATGAGGGGCAGCTCAGGTTACATGGTAACTTGGTGGCCCAGGGTTAAGCATTCAGTCTCTACTAAAGCCCCAGTAGCAGGCCAAGAGCTTTTTCTCAAAAAAAAAAAAAAAAAAAGAAACAGCAGCTGTAGTTACCTGCAGAGGATGGCAGAGCTTTGCTCCAACATCCTAAGGATGTACATTGTAGTTTCCCTATACAGACCTGCCAAAGGCTGCAAACAGTATTCCTATTAGCCACTGATGCTTTAAGGACTATTAGATCTTCTTAATTATGTTGCCTAGTGGCAGAGAAGCTTGCACAGCAGCCTGGACCTCTGCAGAACCTTCTCTTGTTCTGTGCCCCACTCAAAACTCACAGCTTTTTGGGTCACTCAGTAAATGGGTAGGAGTAATACTGAAATGAGGAATATGTTGTCTGATGGGTCCCACCCATATTAGCAAGGGCAATCAGCTTCATCCAGTCTATTGATTTAAATGTTAAACTCAACCAAAAACACTCTCACAAAACACTCAGAATAATATTTGACCAAATATTTGGGCACTCTATGGCCCAGTCAAGTTGACACATAAACTTAACCATTTCTCTTAGCACTTTCAGAAAGAGTATGATCCTGCTGACACCTTGATTTTGGATTCCTGGCCTCTACAACTGTAAGAGAATGAATTTATATTGTTCTAAGCCCCTGAGTTTGTGGCTTAGAATACCATTAACAAATGATATTACAGCATCCCTAGGAAACTGATGCAGTAGGTAAGCATTGGAACAGGAAGCAGTTAAGGAGACAGTTTAATAACTGATCAAGGCAAGAGACTATGATGGTGTAGGCCAGGCTGGAGGCATGCAGACAGTCAGAAGTGATGTATTTTGCAGTTATAGCTAGCAGGGATTGCTGGTCCATTAAATGTAGTGAGAGCAGGAAGTGGTTTGAGGAATGGAAGAATCCTAGATTTGGGGATTGAGTACCTCGTTGGTTGAACGTATCATTTACTAAGACAGATGAGACCGAGAAAGGGGCAGATTTTTCAGCAGAAAAACCAAGAGTTCTCTTTTGGATTTGCTATGTCTGAGATGTTGGGTAAGGAATTTGGAATTTGACTGGAGATGTCAGGGCTAGAGATGAAAGCTGAAGAGTCATCATAAAAGGAGGCATTCTGATAGGAGTGGAAAGCTCAGGGCTGCGATCTGGAATGCCCCGATATTTAGGGATAGAGCAGATGAGTCGAAGCTGGCAGTGGAAATGGGGAAGAAGTGAGTGATGAGGCCAATGAGAAAACTCAGGAGGAAGTCAGGAAAAGACAAGAAAGGAGAAGGTTCAAGAGATGAGAGGTGCTGATGACTCTAGTACCTCAGAGAGGTTGAGAGCAACATTAGATTTAGTGACACCAATGAAGTCCTTGATGACCATAACACAAGCATATTCTGATTTGTGTTCTGGGGTGTGTGGGTATACAAACCTCAGATGGGTTGAGTAGAAATTATGATGTAAGGAAGAAGAGATCACAGTGGATGAAAACTGCTCTACCTGGGACGGTCTTGTTGTTGATGTTCTCCACCCCATTCCCACTATGCTGTCTTGCTGGGCATTTGTTTCCTCTTACAAAACTTGACTGGGCATTTCTTTCCTCTTACGATTTTTTCCCTTCCCCGCTATATCTTTCCATGCTGGATTTAGAGACTTAGTGATGTTAAGTTTTCTAAGGGTCAGATAATTCCCAGTTCATGATGGGCAGCCCAGGTCACATGGTAACTTGGTGTTCCACCGTTAAGCAATAAACCTCTATTTGTTTAAGCCACTATTATTCAGGTTTTTTGTTATATGTTGCAAATTACAGTCCTGATACCCAAAGAAGAAATTGGTGAGCTGTAGAGAAGAAATTTGGAATTAGCCTATCTAACTCCAAAGTTCGTATACTTAATCACTATATTGCATAGAGGCTAAGCACATTTGGAAGCTGTTCTCAATAACGTATCATGAGCATTTTCTGATAACATGATGTCTCATGACATGAAAAACAAAACATAAAAACATAACAAAAAACTCTTCATAATGTTTTTCATAACATTAAGATCTCCTTATAAGCATTATTTTTGTGATTGTTCAATGTTCAGTTGTATGGCATTTTGGCTATTGAAAACAGCATGTGGTCAATATCTTTGTGCATATAATTTTTATCTGGCCTCCCAGCTGTGTGCTGAGTTGTCCTGAGATGAAATTACTGGGTTAAAGGTATGAACATTTTTTTTTTTTTTGAGCTGGACTCTCGCTCTGTCACCAGGCTGGAATGCAGTGGCATGATCTCGGCTCACTGCAACTTCCACCTTCCAAGTTCGAGCAGTTCTCCTGTCTCAGCCTCCTGAGTAGCTGGAACTACAGGCACGCACTACCACGCCTAGCTAATTTTTGTATTTTTAGTAGAGACAAGGTTTCACCATGTTGGCCAGGATGGTCTTGATCTCTTGACCTCATGATCTGCCCATCTTGGCTTCCCAACATGCTGCGATTATAGGCGTAAGCCACTGTACCCGGCAAGGTATGAACAAACGTTTCTAAGGCTATCAATTCTTAAGGCTAGATTTCTTTCTATAATGTTTATGAATTCCTTAATTTGCACATGCCATAGTTTTGCATACATACTGGGAATGTAGTAAGGAGTTGAGTTGGCTGGAATGGTTAGAATTGAATAACTTGGGGTGACTTATCTTGTGTGGAGGAAATGGGACCCAGGTGGGTAACAGGTGGAAGAGAAGCTGGGACTATTCAGTTCACCCAGCTTGATTCATGTAACTGAGGGGGAAAGTGTACATCAAAATGGAAATATGTCAAGTGGCTGTCTCTAAATGGAAGTCACAGCAGACAATGGTGGCCGACTCCATGCCCATATTCCAGGTTCCAACCCCCATCCACAATCTCCTTAACTTATCTACAACCTGAGTTCTTCACCTTCCAGCCAAGTGTGGCCATGTGACACAGTTCTGTCCAATGAGATGAAAGCAAAGTCTGTGGCGGGGGACTTTCAGAAAAGCTTTTGTATATCTGATTTTTAAAGGGTTGGTTTGAGTTGATATGCCATTTTAATTTTTTTTCTTTTTCCTGTCCAGAATATTATGTGATACCTCAGGATGCAACAGCCTTCTTGAAACAGACTATGAGGAGCCAAACGTGGGAACAAAATCCAACTTGTAAAGTCAGGGCACTTATTGACTTATTTATTTATTTAAAACATATTTACTGAGCACCTAACATGTACATCTAATACCCACAGCTGCAGTAAGACTTACATACTGCCTACTGTACTGTGCCAGTAGTTTGCACTATTAATCCTTTCAATAGGCCTGGGAGGTGGGGCTGTTGTTTTCATCTCCATTTTACAGATAAGAAAACTGGAGAACTAGGGAGAGGTTAAGGAATTTTCCCAATGTTACACAGCTAATAAGTAGCAGAGCCAAGGTTTAATAAGATTCAATGAGAGCTGGTAAGTAGCAGCAGTCCAGGCAGCCCGGCTACCATCTCTGCGCTTAACCATTGTGCCACCCAGTCCGGGTCCTGGCGTCATTTTTGAGGAGTTGCGCCTTCTCTAGACTATCTATATTTGTATTTCTAGGTATGAAAAATAAATCTCTGTTTGCTTGTATTTCTTATTACAAGTGAAAAATAAAACTCTATTTGTTTAAGCCACTGTTATTTAGGTTTTCTGCTGTATGTTGCAAGTACAGTCCTCATACCCAAGCTGCAGGGTAGCTAACGTCTTCCATCACTTTTATGCGGCTTTCTGCTACATCACTTTTCTTCTCCTGTTAGAATGTTAGCTCAACAAGGATAGGGACTGCAACAACTCTGTATATTACTGTACCTCAACACAGTACCTGGTACATATTAGATGCTCAATAAATATATTTTGAGTACATGAATAAGTCAATTAATGATTGATAGCTAAGACTGTAATAAATTGAGTCTCCTGCTCATGCTTTTTACTTAGCATTACACTAATTTGCATTCTCTGAGTATAGACTAGCAAAGGGAGAGGACAGGAGCACTGTGCTTTGTGGCCATGCCAGTCTAATCTGGCATAAAAAATACACTATGAATAAAATCACCAAGTCAAGGAACCATTGAGAGGGAAGTGTATTTTGGGGTATTCTGCTTCCCTGAAGTCTTTTCTCCCCTTTCAGCCCTGTCTTTTGCTATCAGTTTCTTACTTTTAATTCGATATCACCTCTAACATCGATTTATCCTTTTGATTTATGTTTTCATATGTGCTCTTTTCTTTTTCTTTGTCTCTCCTTATTTCCCAGGACATTCTGCACAATTCCTCTCCACTTCTGATAGAGTGATTTCTCAAAGGTAGAGAAAACTGTTTGCTACCCTATAATGTACCCTGCTTGTGCCATCCTCACCACTCATTTCAATTTCCTGGTGTGATTTATTCAGCAATCAGACCATTGCCCCAAACTGGCTTTGCAAAAAGGCTTAATGGGTTTGTCTCACCCCTTCAGGGACTACACCTGATTATCATCCAGGGAAGCTCACATCTCCATTTTGCTGATCCTTCACTTGGGCCACATCAGCCATGAGAGCCATTTTGTTTAATACCAAATTGAACCATTAATTCCCAGAGTAACGCACATGCAATATGTGTAAGGAGTCACGTACCTCTTCATTGGCAGGAAGGGATTCTGTTTCTTCCCTTAGATGTGGCTCGCTTTTTCTCCCTGTGATGCAGCGGAGAGAGCCTTAGAAATTGGTGAGCTGGAGCCTAGGCTCAGCTCTGTGCAAGATGTCGGTCTTGAGACGTCTTTGACCTCCTTTGGACCTCTGTTTCCTAACCCCACGAGAGTCGAGAGTTGAACTCAATGTACTCTAAGTTATTATATGGCCCTGTAATTTATGGTTTTATAAGCAAGAAATGACAAAATAACTTTTAAAAATCAATATTACAAAGGCAATCTCACTCATCTATTGGGGAAAAGGCTCAGACCTTCCCTATAAATATTTAAAATAAAACTGATCACTTCAGTTTCATAGGTCGAGTTCAGAAAAATAGATGGGAAGGATCAAATAACAGGGAACATCAGAAATACAGGACTCAAGATTAGCTTAATGGCAGGAATTCAAGAACAAAGGGGTCAAGCCCAACCAGTGGACTTGGGTGAGGCATAGGGGAAAACAGCTTCTTGGAAAAAAAACTTTCTTTTTAATTGGCGAATTTTCCCAAAGGTTTTTTAAAAATTGATATATGATAATTGTACATATTTATGGGACACATGATATTTGGATACATGCATACAATGTGTAATGATCAAACCAGGGCAATAAGGGGTGAATTTTGTGTCTTTCCTAGTGATAACCCACAGATCACATTTGACAGGCTTCCAAATTAACTGCCTGGGGAAGGTCTTAGGATTCATGGCTTACATCCTGTTCATCAGTAAAGAATCTTACCATGAATCCCTCTAATCTTTTCCTGAGTTCCTCAAACTGTTGTTATACTGATTAATACGTAACCTACTGACACTGAAAAGGACACTGCTTTGTTTCTGAGTCATGAAGTTTTGCTGATTTGTTTCTGAATCGTGACGTTTTACTTACTGTCTTGCCTATAAAACAATTTAGCCTGTATGTTGTCATCTGTAGCCAGTGATTGTAACCTCGGTATTGTACTCTCCAACAACAAAGGACAGCTCCAACATGAGGAGTCCCCTCCCTTCTCCTCAGCTTTCTTATAAAAGCATTTTAAGCAGGAAGTCTGTGGGCAGTTTGCCAAATGACAAAGCCTACTAGTTTAGCCTAGGTTTTTAACATTGAAAAAAGTGAGATGCAGTCAGATCCAGTTTATATTTTAAAGATGGAAGTGACCAGACTTAACATGAGATGAGGAGGGAAATAAAGAAATATTATTTGTTTCTAGCTGCTGCCATGGCTGGGGGGTTATAGAAGCCATTGAGCTTGCAGTAATGTACTCCTCTGACCTGGCAGACATTTTATTCAGAGTGAGCTAACCGTAGGTGCCCCTGTCTGAAATAAGGGAGGGATGGTCACGAGGATGCAAACATTGTGACAGACTTCAGAACCCGCTCACCTTTGCTGGACTGTCTTCCTGGGTCGATTCTCAAATGTGGCTTACCATCAACCTTTATCAAATGATTTCTGCCTCCGCAGCCTTAATTTTGGTTGACACAAGTTCTCCTGTTTGTACTGTCTTGTTTACTGACCCCCTCCACCTCTTCCCCAGATATATATTTTTATATTTGCTAAAGATTTTTGTTATATTTGTTATAGAAAGATACATTTTCATAGGAAATTTATAAAATAACAAAGTATGCATTGTTTTCTTATTCTTTGCCCATGAACATATTCTAGTATGTTTGGCCTTCCTGGGCTATGGAATCTAATCAGCAGGTAGCTACAGTTGCTGTGTTCTCAGGTTAATGTCCAGAGGTCAACAGATGAATGAGCTCCTGACATTCTCTACTCCAAGTTTCCTTCTAGACAGTGATGCCAACGGAAAGAGCAGGTGAATGACACAGATATGCTGTCATATGCTTTATTATCTGCATGGACTCTATCTGAAGTCAGTAGGGGAAATGAGAAAGTCATTTGGAACCTGGAACTTTTGAAGTACACAGGCTCAACTTAAGCCAGTTATACGTAACTCCCATATGTTCCCTCTACTACACACAGCCTTCCCAGACGTTTCTCTGACCTTCTTCCACATGGAGCCAGTTAGACCATGCATGGCTCTTTGAACTTCATTTGCATGGAGTTTTCTCATTATGAAGTACAGATCCCATAACCGAAGTGCGGT
This sequence comes from Alouatta palliata, assembly GCA_004027835.1. Lineage (NCBI taxonomy): Eukaryota > Metazoa > Chordata > Mammalia > Primates > Atelidae > Alouatta > Alouatta palliata. The sequence continues at coordinate 126,389 of PVKV010002924.1, forward strand.
TGTTGGGAGGGTTCATTTTATGCCTCAAACTGGCTGAGCAACAGTCCCCAGGTATTTAGGCAAATATTGTTCTCAATGTTTCTGCAAAGGTGTTCTTTTTTTGATGACATTTAAATCAGCGGATTTAGAGTAAAGCAAATTGCCCTCCATATTGCGGATGGAACTCATTCAATCAGTTGAAGGCCTTCATAGAACAAAGACTGACCTCCCCGAGCAAGAAGGAATTCTGCTAGCAGAGTGCCTCAAACTGCACTCAAACTGCAACTCTTTCCTGAGTCTCCAGCTGCCGGCCTACCCTATCAGATTTTGGACGCACCAAGCCTCCACAATCACATGAGCCAATTCCTTAAAATAAATCTCTCTTTTCTATATATATAGATATACACATCCTGTTGGTTCTTTTCCTCTGGAGAACCCTGACTAATACAGATTTCTGCAGCTAGTCTTGCCCACAGAAAGCCCCTAGGAAGACAGAAACGGAAAACTTCTGGCCCTGAAGTGCAGGTGCTGATAATGGAAGATTACCTTGGTGCAGAATTTCAAGGCTTGAAACTGGGACCTGAAGCTTAGATGACCTGACTGACTGAGAAGCAGAACTGCTGCCTTATATGGTAATATTTGTTTCTAGCTGCTGCCATGGCTGGGGGGTTATAGAAGCCATTGAGCTTGCAACGATGTACTTCTCTGACCTGGCAGACATTTTATTCAGAGTGAGCTAAACGTAGGTGCACCTCTCTGAGATAAGGGAGAGATGGAGAGCCAAGTCTGCTCTCCTGTACCCATGTCTACTTTGGGAGCTATCCCAAAGAGAAGTAATTTTGAGTCTCTGATGCCATTCTCACCTAGCCTAGAACCCTGATCAAGCTATAAGGTCTGGCTAAGCACATGCAGGAATACCAAGTGCTGTGGTTGTCTCCCTCACGTAGAGACCTGCTCTTCCATTTGGTCAGACTCTAGCTGCTCTTGGCTACCCCCCCTTCTTGGTCACAAGAACGCAAACATTATGCAGTTTCTAGTTTCCACTTCCTTGTTTTACCTGTTTATTCACAAGATCTTTGTGGCTTGTACTTATTGCCCTAAATTCACAAAGTCTGTATCTGTTCTTTATTCCTGAATTTTTTCCTTCTGTAATATTATTGATTCTTTCTCTGATCAGCGTTGCTCATTCAATAGTTAAAGAAAAACAGAAATCACCTATGATTCTACTATCCAGGGACAGTCCCTATCAGCCTGGGCAACGAAGTGAATGGAATGCCATTTACTGACATTAGAAGATTGGGAGAAGAGCATGTTTCAAGGGTGGGTATTAAGATGTAAGGGAAACTAAGAATTTAGTTTTTTACAGTGTTGAGATACCTATTAGATATTCAAATGTAAAAGTAAAGTAACAAGAGGTCTGGAATTCAGAGGAGAAACCTAAGTCAGAGAGAGAACTTGAAAGTCATTGGCATATAGATGGAATTTAAATTCGTGGGGCAGGATGAGATCACTGAGAAAGTATAAAAAGAGTAGAGGCCAGAGGACTAAGTTCTGGGGCACTGCAATGTCCAGAAGTGGGGAAGATGAGGAAGAACCAGCAAAAGAAAAGACTAAAAGATTGAACAGGGAGGTAGGAGAACAGGAAAGAGTCAAGTTTCAGAAGCCAAGTGAAGGAAGAATTTCAAGAAGATGTGAGCCATCAATTACGTTAAATGCTGCTGATAAGGTCTAGAAAGATGAGGACTGAGAATTAGCCAATAGACTTGGCAACATGAAAGTCATTGGTGACTTTGACAAGAGCAATTTTGGTGGAACAGAAACTGATTAGAAGGGATTCTGGAAAGAATGGAAGGAGGCACAGTGGAGACATTGAGTCTAGATAAGTCTTTCCTTTTTTGTCTTCTGTAAAATGGGTTAATAACAGCATTCATCTCATGGAATTGTAGTGAAGACTAGAATCTTTCTAAGAATAGATTCTGTTTACACACAATTGCAATTGAGGTATCCATCAGTTTTCTAGTCAATTAAAAAGCATTTTCTTACATCCCGACAGCCACCATTATCCAGCCTAGGAAATGAGTTACGAGGGAAAGGTGATTGAGCCATTCCACTTTGATTCCATTTTTATGTTTTCAAAATGAAATTTTGCTTGATGAAAGGATTTCAATGTTTTCTTATTTTTGTTTCATTTTGATGACAAAGTTCAAAAAACATAGTTGTGAATGAACATTTAAGGATATAGCCTTTCTAGGAGTTTTGCATAAAGGGAGGGGAGGGATGCAGTGTGGGATGGAGGAGAACATGGTGGGTGGAGGGAGGATTTTTTAAGATGGAAGATACTGGCCGGCCACCGTGGCTCACGCCTGTAATCCCAGCACTTTAGGAGGTTGAGGCAGGTGGATCACCTGAGGTCAGGAGTTTGAGACCAGCCTGGCCAACACGATGAAACCCCATCTCTACTAAAAATACAAAAATTAGCTGGGCATGGTAGTGGGCACCTATAATGCCAGCTTCTTGGAAGGCTGAGGCAGGAGAATCACTTCAACCTGGGAGGCAGTGGTTGCAGTGAGCTGAGATCATGCCATTGCATTCCAGCCTGGGTAACAAGAGCAAAGCTGATTCACAAAAAAAAAAAAAAAAAAGTTATTAAATAGCATGTTTGATGCTGATAATGACAATCATATCACTGCATTCCATTTGTAGGTATACCATAGTTTATTTAGCCAATCCTGCATCAGAAGACATTTTACGTCTCAGACTTTTCCTATTATAAATAATGCTGCAATAAACATCACTATTTCAAATGCAAGTGACAAATCCAACTTGAAAAATAACTGGCCATCTCTGGACCAAAAAATAATGATTGATTAAGGGGGTGGGAACTCTCACAGGTCCAGTTTGGGTCAGGTGTCCAGCCTGCTTCCTCCAATCAGTGGTGGCCAGGGGGCCTGGGATTGTTCTGGATAGAATTCAAAAAGCATTTACTGCAACGCTCTTGTATATCAATCATTGCATTTCTAATTATTTCTTAGCATAAATTACCAAGTGAAATCACTGGGTCAAACAGTATGAATATTTTGACAGCTCTTACCAAGCTTTTTACCAATCTTTATTCTCACATGCTGAGTATTAGAAGATCATTCCATGCCCCTTCCTCATCTCAGCATTTACTACTATTTAAAAAAAATTCAAGTATTTGAAAAGTGGAAAGTGGTTTCTCATTATTGTTTTATTTTTTAAAAAACCAGTAAGCCTAAATTCAGGTAAAAATTGGCGGTAACCAACATATGCATTAATAATTTACTTGTTAGGGTATTTAACATGGTGGAACTAAAAGGTGCTGGCCTTCCAGTCACCAGAGGCCTGATACGCAGATATGTCCCCTTACAACAGCAGGAAGGGATGTTTCAAAACACAGGCTCAGAGGCTTGACTTTTTCTTGCAACCTTCCAGCTTGAATTGTTGGAGAGCAGAAGAAGGACTCAATTCCTTTGCCTCAGGGTCTCAGCCAAAAGGAGAAGCCAAGGACACTCTTGGGAAGCCTGTCCCAGTGCACTGGAAAGGAAATTTCAGCCTCAGCTTGGGATTTCTTTTGTGTCCTCCATGCTCAGTGACTGCCTGTCAGCTGCAAGAGAACATGCCCAGGGCCAGAGAGTAGCAGCTGATGGTAGAAACTCTGCTCAGCCCATCTCCTCCCTCCCAGATGCTTGCTTAGGTGTCAGTGTGATCTGTGGTGTCACCTTCTGTTTCAGACACTTCTAGCCCAGGCTCCTGAGTCCCTAGCACGTGGACAGTGTTTCCAGGTTATCCACTGAGATGACTGAATTCCTCAAGAGAGAAAAATGACCCTTTATTCCAAAAGAGGGAGAGGAAGAGGAGAGAGTTTCAACTTTAAAACTTCTCAAATTATGTGGAAGAGCTCCATCCTTCATCTCGCCGCTACACCACACCAGAACAAAGCAGTTGGGTTTGCTTTTTTTCTGGGACCATGATTTTGACTCCTTTATTCTATTTGGGCAAGTCATGTGACCTCTGTGCTTCCAAATTTGTAAAATGAGGAGAATAATGGGTATCACTATCTCTTGAGTGTCATTAATGCCCTTATGAGTAGATTTGTACAGTGTTTGTTTCTAACAGCTAATAGCATTGAAAAACTAAGATGTACTGCACTGTGTCTTTTAAAAAATCATTTCGTTTTTAATTTTTAAATTAAGATGGGGGTAAGGATTTGTAAAGGCAGGGAGGTGCAGGTTACAGGTGAAGTTACAAATCAATACATGGAGGTCATACATTGGTTTGACCTAAAAAGGCAGAACATCTTGAAGCAGGGAGTCCACAGGTCACAGGTACATTCGGACTTTCTGACTTGCAATGCGTTAAGGAGACAAAGCTTTGTTTAAAAATTTGTGATCAGCAGAAAAGAATGTTAGCGCTGGCTTGTGGGTGTGACCTCCTCTAGGCCCCTCAGGAAGAAGTTAAGAACAGAGAACAGTGGCCAGAGTTCAGTCCTTAATTTCTTCTTATGTGAAACTTACATGCCAGAGGATCCATTTGGTGGGGGTTTGGGTTTCTGGGAAACAACTCAAGGACATATGTTAAGGTGCTATCTTTGGTTTCTTTAAATTTTTTAACTTTTATTTTTAATACATAGGGTCTTGTTTTGTCATCCAGGATGGAGTGCAGTGGTGGGATCATAGTTCAGTACAGCTTCGAACTCCTGGACTCAAGTTATCCTCAAACCTTAGCCAAGACTACAGATGCACACCCACCATACCAAGCTAATTAAAAAAAAACTTTTTTGTAGAGATGAGGTCTTGCTGTGTCGTCCAGGCTAGTCTTGAAATCCTGGCCTCAAGGGATCCTCCTGCCTTGGCCTCCCAGATTGCCAGGTACAAGTGTGAGCCACCAGAGCAGGCCTGTTATATTTAGTTTCTGTAGGGAACCAAACAATATTGTGGCTCTAATTTCACCAGGTATTAAGTTACTATTATCTTCTTGCTTATCAAGCTGCTATTTACTTTTCAAGGGTAACTAGGTGCCTGGAATTTCCCTTGAAGGAACTTGAGATTTTCCATTATTTCCTTGCTTGGGGTGGCTCACGGACCCCTAACACAGGTCTCTGCTCCATCTCAAAGCTGGTGAATATATCATCTGGGCCCCAGTGCCTGACTGTCTGGCTCTATCATGAGCTCCTTTAATAACCCCTCTTCCCCAGGTGTTCATCCAGATCATGTTCCTTCCCTGCCCCTGATCAAAACCCAGGGTAGACTCTGAGAATTAATTTTAGTCCATGAGACATCTCTCTGAAGCCTATTTGCAACTTAAACCTTATCTTGAGTGGTAAAATAAAGCTCTGGCCACTCTCCCAGGAATTTTAGGCATCAGCAACCAGGAAAGTCTTTTCCTCAAGCAGCCAGCATTATCAGTGCTCTTAATACTGCAGTATTTTAGTGATGGCTCTTGGAGGAGGCCGGACCTGAACAGAATAGTAATTCCAAGTCAGATGCATAAGATGACATATCATTTAGGAATTGTGTTCAGCTGCTAATGGCAGAGACCCAACCACAACCAAGTGGCAGTTTGTTCTCTCACATAGAAGAAGCCTGTGGGTGAACAGTTCAGAGGAGGTATGGTATCTATAATAGTATTAGGGACCTAGGTGTATTTTCTGCTCTGTCATCCTCAGCATAGAACTTCCATCTTCAAAGTAGTCCCATGGACCCAATATGGCTCCTGGAAGTCCAGCCATAACATCCTGTCTCCAGAAAGGAAGAAGGGAAAGAGCACAAAAAAAGGGGAGGCACCATCTTGCCGAGTTAGCCTGCTTAGTCCTTTGTTTGTTTGTTTGTTTGTTTTCTGAGACAGGGTCTTACTCTGTGGCTGAGGCTGAAATGCAGTGGCATGATAATGGCTCACTGCAGCTTCAACCTCCCTGGGCTCAGGCAATCCTCCCACCTTGGCCTCCTGAGTAGCTGGGACTACAGGCATGTGCCACCACAACCAGTTAATTTTTGTATTTTTTTCATAGAGATAGAGTTTCACCAAGTTGCCTAGACTTGTCTTGAACTCATGGGCTTAAGTGATCTGCCCACTTTAGCCTCCCAAAGTGCTAGGATTACAGGCGTGAGCCACTGTACCTGGCCTGAGTTAGACTTCTTTATGAACTCTCCTGAAAGCCCTATCCAAAGATTTCTATTTACATCTCCCTAGCTGCAAGGGAAGCTGGGGAAGGTAGACTTCTAGCTGAACACATTGCTGCCCTGAAATAAATCAGAATTCTGTTGTGCTAATAGAGAAGGTGAAAAAGGATAATGGGTAGAAAAACTGCTATCTCTGCCATAGATACGATTTCTTTTAAACCATCTGTGTTCTCTGTTTTGCTTTGTTTTTTTAGGGCTGAATAGGTAGACATATGCCAATTCACTTGGGTGACTTAAGTCATCATCAAAAATAAATTGTGTCCCTCCCAGCTGATTAGTTTTATTTTTTCAGGCAGATTAAAGGTCTGAATAACAGGAGATTATTTTTTTAAAAAGACATTGTAATTTTTCCTCAAATTTCTTTCCATGCCTTTAACTGGTACTTCCTACTTGCTAGTTTCACTGCAGCTGGATTTTAAACCTACCATTCTTCTCAAGTTGCTCCTATGAATGTCTTCAACGACCTTCCAATGGCTAGTTTCAAGAACCCACTTCAGGACTTATCTTTCTTAAACACACCATGGCTTTTGATACCAGTGACCACTCCAAGGATTTCAAAACCATCCATTCCCTGTGGCTCCTAGCTCTCTTTCAATTCTTTCTTCATTGTCTCTCTGTGTAGACATGTTTTCTGACTCCAGGGTTCTACCCACAAACCCTCTTCTCTTTCTCCAACACTCTTCCCGAGAGATGTCAGTCATTCCAATGACTATATGCTAAGAATGCCAAGTATGTATTTGCAGCTCGAATATCTCTCTTGAGATCCCGCATTATATATTGAAAGGCTTCCTGGGTATCTTCATTCGGAAGGCCCACGGATAACTCTAACTGAAGTTCAAAAGTTAGCTTACTGTCCTCCCCAAATTCATTCCTCTTCCTCCTTTTTCTGTTTAGACACCCCTGCTCCCTCTAGATACCCAGCTTGAAACTTGGAGACCATCCTCATTCTCCACAACCAACGGATCTCAGAATTTTGCTGCTTCAAATTCCCTTTATATCTCCTGAATCTGTCCCCTCCTGACTATTTTCCCTTGCATTGCCCAGGTTCTGGCTTGTACTGGATTTCTAATAGACCTTAAAAAATTATGGTAAAATATATATAACATAAAATTTACCATTTTAACCATTTTTAAGCATTTGGTACAGTGGCATTATGTGCATTCCTATTGTTGTGCATCCATGACCATCATCTATCCACAAAATTTTTTCAATTTGCAAAGCTGAAATTCTGTACCCATTAAATGATAACTCTCCCTCCCCCCACCCTCCAGACCCTGGTAACCACCATTCTACTTATTGTCTCTATACATTTTACTACTCTAGCTATTTACATGAGTGAGATTATACACAGTTTGTATTTTTGTGACTGGCTTATTTCATTTGAGCTGGAAATACAGACTTGGCATCCTTAGCATATAGTCATTAGAATGACTGAAATACTTGCCACAATATTTTCAAGGTTCATCCTCATTGTAGCATGTGTCAGAATTTCATTCCTTTTAAAGACTGAATAATATTCCATTTTATGTATATACCAGCTTTTGTTTCTCTGTTCATCTATTGACTGAATGGATGACCTCCACCTTTCAGCTATTGTGAATTCTGCTGCTATGAAGATGGGTTTACAAATATCTCTTTGTGTCTCTGCTTACAATTTTTTGGTTGTAGACTCAGGAGTGGAATTTCTGGATCACATAGTAATTCTGTTTTTAATTATTTACCTCTCATGGACTTTTGCAATAGTCCCCTCACTGTCTTCCACTTCCTTCATGTCAAATGCATTCTCCCACTCTAGATAGAGCGTGCTTTTGTCGTTTCACTGATTAAAGCCTTTCTATGGCTCCATATTAAGCAATAATGCAATTCAAAGCTTTAGAGCAGCACACAGGGATCTTCATGATCCCAACCACATGGATGGTGGGGAGGGTCGGAGATCACCTGGTACAACCCTCTCCTCTTGCAGGTGACAGAACAAAAGCCTCCAAATATTAATGGTGTTCCGTAAGGTCACACTGCTAATTATGAGCAGAGCTCAACCTACAAAGTCCCTACCTTCATGGAATTTTCTGTTTCATGAAGAAATGAAATAGCAAATTTCATGAAGGTAGGGACCTTGTTTTGTTCACTGCTATAGAACCTACGCCCAGAGCAATAGTGGTCAGTAAGCATTTGTTTAATAAATTGATTAAACCATTGATAATCAAGTCTTGGAAGTGCTGGTGGAAGGCTACAAACAAATAAATAATATATCAGGTGCCATAAACTAATATAAAGAGGCATAGAGAGTGTTTGGGGGAGGTTGCTATCTTAGATAGGTGGTCAGGGAAGACCTCTCCAAAAGCTGACTTTTGAACAGAGACCCGAAAGTAGTAAGAGAGGGAGCCATGAGGATATGTGGGGGGATGGTATTCTTAGAAGTTGCAGTGATTTTCAAGCTCTGTGACAGGAGTGACCCTGGCAAGAGCAACAGGGGGGCCCATATGGCTGGGGTAGAGTGAGCCAGGGGAAAAGTGGTTGAAGATGAGATCAAAGAAGTAGAAGGGAAACCAGATCATGTCGACCCTTAGGGCCATAGGAATGACTTAAGAGTGCTCTAAGATGGAAAATTATTGGAAAGTTTTGAGAAGGGGAACAAGATATGATCATGTTTGGAGACGAACTCTCCCAATGCAGTGTGTGAAATACACTCTGTAGTGGGGAAGTACAGAGGTACAGGTGCCAGCTGGAAGACCATGAACATAATCCAGGCAACAGATAATGGTGGTCTGGACAAGAAGAGTTGTGATGGAGAGGGTGAGATGTTAGATTCTGCATATAATCTATAGGTAGAGCTGACAGAATTTTTCAAGGAATTGGATGCAGAGTATCAAGTAAGGAAACAATGACTACAAATCTGTGGCCTGTCAACCAAATGGAATAACAATATGGCACAATCAAAACCATAATTATGATGACTGTGGAAATATGGGAAATATTTATAATGAAATATTAAGGGAAAAGGATGGAATTCAAAACAGTATGTTTCCAATGACTAGAAGTCTGTAAATTGCAAATGACTAGTAATATGCCAAAATAATAATAATTCTATTATAAATTTTATAAATTATCAGCCTTAAACCCAAGGGTAACACTGGTAAAAAGTTAGCATGCCCTTTTCAGGATTTGGTCATCCCGTAATTTCACAAATTAACTCTCTTGGTCTCAGTGCATAAGAAATAGAATGACAGAATCTAGACATGGATGATGGGGAGGGTTGGAGAACACTTGGTACAACCCTCTCCTCTTACAGGTGACAGAACTGAAGGCTCCAAATATTAATGGTGTTCCACAAGGTCACACTGCTAATTACGAGCAGAGCTCAACCTAATGTGCAGCCTGCTAACTCTTGATCCGCTAGTCCCAGTAAATCCTTGCACCTAATTTTATTTTCTGTTTTTGAAATTATCCTGGAAATGTGTTTCTTACAGTTTACTGAAATCTTGTTTCTTGGTGATTTGTTCAAAATCACTCTACTCACCTAGACTTGTTTGCATGCAAAGTATACCCTATTTTCAAAGTCGAGAAGACGTGAAATGTCTTTTCCTCTGCAAAGCCTTGCACAACATGTGAATCCTAATATTAGACCTTCAAATGCGGAAACTTGGTAAATCCCATATGTGCATAACAAATGCTTACTCCACATTTTTCCAGGTCTCTGATTTATTCAGCAGGTTAAGTTATTAATAACTGTAATGCTGGGTGAGATAAAGTTACCTGTCATAATAAATTTGAGTCTGGAAGTAAGTAAAGTAAAAAAACTGGGAAAACCCCCAATATCTTGACATCTACTAGATTCCCATCAATGTCACATTCCTATTACTAAGGTATCTAGGTAAATACTACAGAAGAATTGGAGAGAAAACCTCCAGTAGGATTGGTTACATGTCTTTTAGAGGAATTAAGATACTGTAGAGAGAGAAGAGTGATTCTTGAAAAGAATGCAGAACCAGATACTCATGTTACTGAATTTACGACACGGAGGTAGTACCAGGTAGTAGAAAGAGCTGCAGGCTGTGATAGGGTTTGTCTCTGTGTCCCCACCAAAACCTCTTCTTGAATTGTAATCTCCACGTGTTGAGGGAGGGATGTAATTGGATCAGGGAGGTGGTTTCCCTCAGGCTGTTCTCATGATAGTGAGTGCGTTCTCACAAGATCTGGTTTTATAAAGATTTCTTCCCTCACTTTCTCTTCTCTCTCCTGCTACCTTGTAAAGAAGGTACTTACTTTCCTCTCCACCATGATTGTAAGTTTCCTGAGGCCTCTCCAGCCATGCAGAACTGTGAGCCAGTTAAACCTCTTTACTTTATAAATTACCCAGTCTCAGGGAAGTTCTTTATAGCAGTGTGACTATGGACTAATACATGCTGGAATTCAGCATACCTAAATCCAAGCCACTGTTCTATCACTATAGCAAACTTAGACAGTTTATTTATTCAACCTTGAATGCCTTACACTGACATTCAGTCTGCAAATATTTTTTGAGTTCCTACTATGTCACAGGCTGCAACATAATCTGTGAGTAGCCAACTCAATATCCATATCCACTTCTTTGCTCATAGAACCCTGGTTTTGTTTGTGGAGGCAATTTTCTCAACTAACTACTTCCCTTCCCAGTCTCCCTTGTAGTTAGAAGTGGCCATGTGACAGTTTTGGCCAATGAGACAGAAGCAGAAGATAGGTTTACATGGAGGTCAGAGGTCCCTGGGATGCAGAGAACACTTGTTTTATTCCTATACAGAGTTCAGAATCTGGTTCTGTCTATCACCAACAAATTCTATGATAAAGGAAGGATACCCTGCTCAGCCTGTGAGGCAGTAACAAAACTGAGACAGCTTATTGGAAAAGGTGATTCTTAAAGTGGGTCATGAAATATCTCTGGGCTTCTGGTTTCTCATTTATAAAACAAGAGGATTGAACTAGATTCACTGTTTATATCTTGAGTTAAAATTTAAAAAGCCATGGATTTAAAAAAATCTTACTTATAAATATTGAGAAAGTTAAAGGAGCAAAAGGCTGTATTCTATTTGTAATAATAAACAGGGTATTGGATACGGGTTTGTGTGTGTGCATATGAGAAATTCAACAACTTCAACATGGAAACTACAGCCCAAGGCAAAGAGTGTGCTTTCCTGTAAACCATGGCCCTAACATGTTCAGAAGTTATTTTTATTAATTTGTTTTGGGATCCATTTTTTTAAAAATCATTCTTCCTTGGGCAAAACTCAAATTGCAAAAATTCCAAACAATAAAGAGAACTGCTTGCCTGTTAATGGAGGTGAGAGAGAGTGGAAGGAGCTGAACCTGATCATCTGAGAGAAAAGGAGGGGCATTAACTTGACAACACCATGACCCAAGAGAATGATCTCAAAGGCAAATGCAACTTGACTCCCTTTTAGTGGAGATGAAAACTAATTTTGTCTAAAGCTTTCTAGTGAACAAAATGTTTTCATATCCCTTATCTTATTTGATCTTCACAACAACCTGACAGGGAAGCATTATTAATATCCTTCTTTGACAGAGAAGAAAGCTGATAGGATCTGTTCAAGGTCAGGCAGCATAAGTAAGTGGTAGAACTTGGACTCAAATACTCCAAATACTATATTCTTTTTTATGATTGCAGAACTGCCTCAAACTGCAATTTAACAAAAAGAAAATGGTTTGCACATCTCTTAACAACAAGAGCATCAGCACAAACATTTCCTACACAAAATAGCTAAACAGCAAAATCTTGGCAAGGCAGCTAGTAGGCAATTTTCTACACTAGTCTTTTATCCCAGTTATTATAATTTCAAGCCAAGGGTGGAGAATTTGAAAGTGGTATCACAGGAAGTAACTACAGAGTAGAGGGCTTTACATTAGTTGGGATAGGCTAACTGCTATAACAAAGAACCAGCCACTCTTTTTTTTTTTTTTTTTTTTTTGAGATGAAGTTTCACTCTTGTTGCCCAGGTTGGAGCGCAATCTCGGCTCAATGCAACTTCTGCCTTCCAGGTTCAAGTGATTCTCTTGCCTCGGCCTCTTGAGTATCTGGGATTACAGGCACCCACCACCATGCCTGGCTAATTTTTGTATTTTTAGTAGAGACAGGGTTTCACCATGTTGGCCAGGCTGGTCTTGAACTCCTGATCTCAGGTGATTCACCTGCCTTGGCCTCCTAAAGTGCTGGGATTACAGGCGTAAGCCACTGCGCCTGGTCAAACCAGCCACTCTTAACACAATAAAAGTTTATTTCTTACTTTCAAAATGTGGATATTTTCTTGTCAGGCTGGCTTTCATGTAAGTGGTAATTTAGGGAATACAGTCTTTCCACCTTGTGACACCACCATCTTCACACATGGCTCTCTGTGAAAGGGAGAGTGAGCATGAGGGCACACCACATACTTAACCAACTGCCTTGGCTCTACAGAGGTGCGCACGTGCACACACACACACACACACACACACACACACACACACACACACATATTACTTTTGCTCTCATTTCATTGGCCAGAAATAGTCACCTGACTGCCATGTAGAAGAAAGCTAGACTGGGAAATGTAGTCCCTGAATGGGCAGCTGCTTCCCAGTATCAAAGATACATGATAGAAGGGAAACATGAATCTCTGGCATCAGCTGTCTCTGCTGTCGACCTCAAAGTCATTGGATCTATGGTTTTTCTCACTCCACTGAAACCTAGAGAGGCCTTCAAAATGTGTTCCATTGCAGCAGTCTAGAAAGAAGGCATTTTGTACCAGGAATATTTGCAGAATTGGAGGAGAGTTGTACCATCAGCATTGGCTTAGGTATAAGTAATAGCTAAAGGAAACAGCAGTAGTTAAAGCCAGGGAATCGTTAATGGGAAGACTCTGTGTTTAAAGATGTGTTCTAGTTAGCATTTAGTGTCCACTTTATGTGGCAGGTTTAGAAGCACAAAGTCGTTGAGGCAATGTGTCAGCTGTCTTCTGTGGATCCCCTAGATTCACTTTACCCCTTCCCACTCTGCCCTAGGAGGCTTCCCTGTCTGTTCTACATTGAAGGGCTCCCCAGTCCTCTGTATCCCAACTGGGGAACCCATGCAGCCCATGAGAAGCCCTGGTAAAAGACTAGAGAAAGGGAGGAAAGGAGGTCAGGGATCTATGTCCTTGGCTTCATTCCTGCAAGGTAGCCTGGGGTTTGCCGTGCCCTACTATGGATGGTCACTTCTTCTTCAAGCTTCTGTGCATTGCAAGACGCTCTCTTCTTCCAGGTTGTGGTAACTTCTCTCTCCCAAGGTCCCTTCAAGCCTAGGGGCGATAACAGTTCTGCTATTCCCAGCCCAAGGTTTCTGTGCCATCTCCAGAGATCCCCTAGACCTCATTCACACTTTGGTTCTTAGTTTCTTTGCAAAAAATTATAATTTCATTTTGCCATTTGTTTCCATTTTTGGCATTTTCTTTAAAAAAAAAAATCTGTTAGCATTATGCCCTCAGCCCCAAGCAGGAGGTCCTTTCTCATAAAACCTAGAAGAATCCTTTTTTTGTTGTTCTTAGCATTTTTAAAAGAAGCCTCAGAGATTTGGGGCATCACCCTCTGGACTTTATTCTTACAGGACTTTGCTAGATTTTGTGCATTCAGTCTTGATTATGTGTCCCTCATTCCCTCTTCCTGTACATGCCCTCTGAAAATTTGAGCTCATCAGCACAGTCCCCACCCAGTCACATGTCCTTCATCATTGCTCCCTGCATCTTCTAAAAGAAGAAATTGCTAACAAGGCAAGTGGAGGATTCATCAAATGTTTTGCTTTTTGCAGAATGAGAGTTCCATCAGATATCAAAAGAGCTGAATTAGGAAGAAGCCAGTAGAGGAGGTAAAAGTTTGTCTTGAGATTTCCTATGTTACTAGAGAAATCCAGATACACTGGATATCTAAACTCAACTGTTCTTTGTCCAATTAATTTTCTTCCCTGATTATTTTTGAAGTCTGTATTTTTTTTAAAGTTTTACCTGGTTTTATCCCAGCTCCATGCTGAGTCATCACCCTTTTCTAATTCTCTCAACCCTCCAAGGAATATTTTGTTCGATTTCCAGTTTCTCCTCCTAGCCTACACATTTTTGATCCTGCTTTTCTGAGAGGCAAATTTCTTTTGGCCTCCGCTGGTACAGAACCCGCTCTTCCTTTTCATCTTCTTCTTTTTGTTTTCCTGAGAAGCATTGCAGTTTAGTGGTAAACAATGGAATTTTTGAGTCAGATAGAATTGGGCTTGACTTTTGCCACTTTCTAGACTGAGTGACCTTGGTGCGATTTCTGAACCTAATCTCAGTTTCTTCATTTGTAAAATGGAGATAAGAAAGGTTGCTAGCTCAAAGGACTACTGTGAGTTTTACGTGATAAAATGAATGTGCCATGTATGGCAAATAGTGAGCAAAGAAGCACTGTTCATTTTTATTATAACCTACTGTATGTGACCTAAATACCAGGGTTCTAGATTTGGTCTACTGTTCAAAGTGGAACCTGAGGTCATAATGTCCCTTCTGGAGGACCCCAGAAGTGTTCTTACTTTTTCATTGCTGACTGATGCCCTTCCATTTGTTCTGGTTATTGCTCTAAATAGAGCAGAGTCACTTATAATATGCATAAAAGATCAAACTCAACCAATATTTATGGAGTTCCTGATAAATACCAGCTATTGTGTTGACAATGCTCAATAGATTTTCTACAAAAAAGGTTAATGCTAATTACAGGCTCAGACACAGGCAGTGGACAACTTTGTTTTGTATAAGACAATTGTCAATTTTTTTATTCCCTACTTTAATTTGACTTTCAATTTGTTCTAATCATCTGACCATAGGCAGCATTTTCTGGAAAGGGTTTTTGAAGGTTTCAAAAAAAAAAGATGGAAGGGATTATAAAATTTAGATGGAAGGGATTATTTTAAATTCATCTGTTTTTAGTACTCTCTGCTTATCAAAAGACAGCATTTTCTTTGAATAAATATAATTTCAAAAGGCTTTTTAAATGGTCATTTATTCTTGATAAAGTTGCATATTAGTTCAGGTTATATTCCTTCTAATTCTGTACCTACACATTTGCACCAGCTCTTTTCCCTCCTTCATAGAGACCTGGCCCAATTTTCTGTTTCAATGGGCTTTCCAATTTACATTTAAGTTCTTTATGCCATTCTTGTCACCTGATTGATATATCTAGGTTTAGCTGCCTTCCATGGTTTCTTCCTCCATTTAATTTTTTCCCATCCCTTCATATATTTCAGGACGTTTGCCTCTTTTGTTTTTGTCTTTGAAATGTCACTTAAGACACAATTTTGGAGCTAAAAAGACCTCTAGCCGGGCGCGGTGGCTCACGCCTGTAATTCCAGCACTTTAGGAGGCCGAGGCGGGCGGATCACGAGGTCAAGAGATCGAGACCATCCTGGTCAACATGGTGAAACCCCGTCTCTACCAAAAATACAAAAAAATTAGCAGGGCGTGGTGGTGCGCGCCTGTAGTCCCAGCTGCTCGGGAGGCTGAGGCAGGAGAATTGCTTGAACCCGGGCGGCGGAGGTTGCAGTGAGCCGAGGTCGCGCCACTGCACTCCAGCTTGGCGCCTGGTGACGGAGTGAGACTCTGTCTCAAAAAAAAAAAAAAAAAAAAGAAAGACCTCTAAAAGTCATCTGTTATGTAGATGGATACTTTGGAATGTTCTTGGTTGCAAGTAACAGGATATGCAAATAAAGTGGTTTAAACAATAGAAGTGCACATTTTTTATGTAACACTAAGTCTGAAAATAGGTTGTCCCAGGGTTGCTTCAAAGTCTCAACGTCACAGATGACCCCAGCTCTTCCCATCTTTCCATGCCGGAACTTCAGTGTGTTTGAAATGTCTCCTCTCAAGGTCTAGGCAAGCTATAGCAGCTCCAAGTATTATAGTCTCACGTTTCAGCATCCCAGGAAGGAAGTAGTTGGGTCAAAAGGCCTTCTCATGAATCTTTCTCTTTTATCAGGGAAGAAAAAGTTTTCCTGAATGTTTTCATCAGACCTTCTCTGAATCTCATTGGCCATAACCTAATCATAAGCCTGCCTTTAGACCAATTAGTGTCAAAAAGAAAATAATCCCCATCCTTGGCTTAAACCAGCCAATCATAATTAATTCCCCTGGGGGTGGGCACATTCCCACCTACAAACAACTGGGGTTTTCTTATCCAGAAAGAAGATAAAAGGACTGTTGGATAAGCACCTGGCTAGCCTCCACATACCTACTGCCACCACCACTTATAGCTGAGAAATCTGAGGTCCATTGAGGTTAAAGGCTTCCTAAGGAACACATAGGTAGAATGTGTCAAAGCCAAGACTGAACCTTTCATCTTATGTCCTAGAATTAATTTCAATTCCTCCATTCAATAATTTTTAAAGTAAGCTTTTACCATAAAAGTTCTGGGGAAGAAATGGAAATCAGTAGAAAGCCAGGTTAAGGGGAATTTATTTTGCTGTTTCCATGTCCCAGAGTTATAGGCCAATAGATTTGTCATGTCCAAATTTGTGAAGTTAGCTCATACATTCATTCAACAAATACTTACTGCCCCCCTACAATATGTTAAGAATAGTATTATGTACTAGGGATACAGTTCAGTTGGTTCATTTTCATAACTGCTCCTTCAAATATTAAATTGAAATCTAGGGGTGGAACTGTAGAAATCATTGTAATCGTGGATAGAGATAACTTATATATTTCTCAAAGCCTATTTTATTTTCCTCTTCCTAGTCACATGGGAAGACTACATTTCCCAGCCTCCTTTGCAACTAAGTTGGACTTGATGTGGGCAGAGGTAATGTATGCCATTTCCAGGTCTGGCTCTAAAACTCTTTATGCTCTGGACAGGGAGCAGGGTCATCTCTACTAGTCATTTTTCCTGTAGTTTGGATTGTCAAACAGTATCTCCATCTTTTTTCCCCTTCAGCTTCATGTGGTTTAGCAAATTAATCGCTTTGGAGATAATCTTGGACTCTCAAAGCTTTTTAACTCTTTCCCATGGATTCCTTTTAATAAATGGCTTCATCTTGTTTTATTTCAGCTTCTTTGAAATGAGTAAATGTTTTCCTTTTTAAACTTGAAGCAGAATTCTATTTTTCCATCTGGAAGGAAAGGTCTAGAAGTAACAACCTCATAGTGGAAGTTCAAGCCCAGTCAGAGACAGTGGAGAAGGGGGTTAAGTCTCATCTCAGGGTTGGGCTTAGTTGCTTTTAATTCCCTTCTAGTCCTGAGAGTCTGTGTCCTCACGCATTTGCTCTATTTCTGCCTCCTAATACCAACAATTTACTGGGGAGAGGAAAGTGGAAACAAGATAAATCTAAGCCTTTGAAAGTTCTAAGTTTCTCACATGTAAAACTGGGATAGCAAATCCAACTTCACTGGGTTGTTGGAAGGATTCAATGAGATAAAAGATAAGACATTTCAACAATGAGGCCTAGCACATGCTAGAACTTAAAAATGATGTTATTTAAATTATTATACTGTTATTGTTGAGATATGCCAGTATACGGTAGTTAAGAAGCTGAACTAAGAACCTCAGCACACCTGGATTCAAATCCCTGCTCAGCCACGTACTTGTCACATTATTTGTATAAGTCACCCAATCTCCTATTATACATTGTTTTCATTGTAAAATGACAAAAATAATACTATTTGTCTCACAAAGTTGTTATGAGAATTGAGTTAATTCATTTAAAATGCTTAGAACGGTACCTGGCACAGCTAAACACTTCAGATTGTTAGCTGTTTTTGTGTTAGTTTTGTTTCTCTTGCCTTATTACATCTTTTTTTCCCAAATGAAACAGCATGGTATTAAATCACCCTCATGACTTGATATAGGCCAAGTGATATGGGACCTTTTAGCTTTCTATGTTAGAAAATGGAAAATTGTCTTGGTTTCCTACATGCAATTTATTCTTGCCATATCTTCTCTCTGTCGAGTGTTTAGCATAAACAGTAGGTCCCTAATCAATTGTGTATTAAAATTCTATGCTTGCCCTTTCTGATTTTATACTAAATATTACATATTTAATATGAAATGTTTGGTTTTGTGACCATTTCATGATTCAGTATTCGAAAGTTAAGTCATTCCTAAAAGCTATATAACATTTATTTATTTTTCAGATAGAGTCTCTCTCTCTTGCCCAGGACAGAGTGCAGTGGCACGATCATAGCTTACTGTAGCCTCAATCCCCAGGGATCAAATGATCCATCTGCTTCAGCCTTCCAAGTAGCTGGGACTACAGGCATGTGCTGCCATATCTGGCTAATTTTTAAATTTTTTTTGTAGAAATGAGGTCTTGCTATGTTGCCTAGGCTGGTCTTGAACTCTTGGGCTTAAGTGATCCCCCTTCTTTAGCCTCCCAAAGTGCTGGATTATAGACGTGAGCCACTGCACCTGGCCTAAAAGTCATATACTTATTTAAATAAAAGCCACATTCTTATAAAAGTAGAGGAAAACAAATTGTTAGCCTTTGACAATTTAGCATACCATGGGGTGTTTCAAAGTTTTACTTCTCTTCAACAGATGCTATACCTTTTCTGAATTAGTGGTTCAGTGTTAGCTATTGGCTACATATAAAACATTTCCTAAATGAGAACTGGAAATTGAACAATTTCCAGTACTTAATCAATATCTCATTAAAATGAGATTCAATATCTCATTAAAATCATTCAATATCTCATTAAAATGCATGGAAATGTTGAAAAGGTACCAAAGATAACCAGTGACCTATATAGTATGTGGAAAAGTCATCTAACTTCTAGGCTGTTGATAACTGATTTGGACATAAAAGAAAGATAAATTACAATACCTTTTGAATCTTTTGAACAGGCAGTAAGAAATCAATTTCACGGGGCTTTGTAATTTGTTGTGACAACACACAATATCACATGTTCAAGTTGACCTGCTACACATTTCATTAAAGGTGATCTCTTTGTGGGAAAGATAAAGATGAGAACATAGAAAAATAATAGACTGACTCACCTCACCTCCTTAGTTTAATAGGCTCTAAGTCCAAAAGGTCATAAGGACAACTGAGTCAGTAGGAGAACCCAGAGAAGCGAATTATTCATGAACCCTTGTGTTGCTCTTCCCTACCTAACCCAGGAAGATGGGAGACTAATATTTGTTGTTATAACACAATATGTTATGTAACTCTTGGAGACCATATAGGGTTGTGCCTTTAACATTAAACAGAACCTGGATTTGAGTCCCGGCTCATTATTTCCTGGCTATGTGGCCTTGTGACATAATATTTTCTTCCTTTGTAAAATGGGGATAATAACAGTCTCTACTTCTACAAGTAACTGTGAGAATTATAAAGCATTTTGCAATCAACCTGACACATAGTAAATGCAAAATAAATGTATCTATTATCATCATGTTCAATTATATTAGGTTAGTCACTTCAGCTCTCTGGTCCTTCCTTTGCCTCATAAATTAAAATGAGCATGACTATTTGTACTCATTCGAGGGCATGGGGATAGATGATCTCCCAAGGTCATATCTCATGATTCTTGAGTGAAAATTTACATATATACATATATATATCCATATCTATTCTATATCCATATCTCTATATATTTCATATCCATATCTATATATATATATCCATCTCTCCCTCTCTCTCTCTTTCTCGCCATTTGTCTTGAACATAGAGCATAGGAGTAAAACTGATCCTTGATTATGAATCAAGCTATGGGCATGTTGGGAAAGTCACCTCTGTGATGGAGTCATTTTGACACTCTCCCTCACACCCATATTCAATGTATTATTCATTAAACAAATACATAACAAATGTAAGAGCCAGATATACACAAGGCACTCTTTTAGAAAATGAGAAAACAATAATTCAAGTCTCTGTCCTCTTGGTGATCATTTTACGCTATCAGTAATGGACAATAAACAAATGAGGAAATGAATACCATGACCCCGTCAAGTCCTGCGAGCTGTATCTTCAAAATATAGCTCAGATCTGATCATGCCCATTGCCTTTCCTGCTACCATCAAACAAATCACCATCATTTCTGGGCTTGGTTACTGAACAAGCCTCCTAGTTGGTTGTCCTGTGTCCACTCCTGGTACCCTCACATCTGTTCTGCACCCAGCAACGTATGTGGATATTACATCATAGCACTCCCTTACTTAAAACCCACAAATGGCTTCCCATCACACTTGAAACAAAAACCAAAGCCTTTTTGTATATGATCTAGCCCTTGGCTACCTCTTCAGTGTCTTCCTACCACTCATCCCCTTTTTCTCCCCACTGCAGCCACATTTGTCTGTCTGTCCTTCCTTGAACATGCCTTCGTGCTTCCTGTCCCCCTGCCTGGGGTATGCTTTCCTCATAGTTCTGTCCGTCACCTCATTGAATTTTAGCTCTTCAGAGACATCTTTCCAACTACCCTTCTCAGAATAAGCTGTCCATCCCATCTCTCTTTAGACCCTGTCCTGCTTTATTTCACTACAGTGTAAGGGAGCACTTTCTGCCAGCCAAGCGCTGCAGTAAGCACGGCAGTAAGTCTCTGATGTGCATTGTCTTCTCTAATCCTGACAACTCTAGGATATAAATATGGATGTTATTTCTATTTTTTCAGATGCAGAAACAAAGGCACAGAGTGGACAGGTCGGCAATGGAGCTGGGATATGATGTCCTGACTGCTATGCACGCTATCCCGCCCCTAGAAAGCTCTTCCTCAAGATGATTCCTTTGGTATTTGGAGGCTGTTTTATGTTCTTTTAATCTTCCCTAAGGGTGTTCTTTCTGACATGCCCGTTTACCCCATCACGGTGAGTCTTTGAAACTGGAGATCATCCTATACAATTTTGCATCTTCACTAACTAGCAGAGGCTCTAGCAGGTATTACACAGTCAGTAAAAGTCTATTGAAGTGACCTCTGTTAAAATGTGATCGGTGCTGGGAGGGGTATTCTAGGCAAAATGCAGCCTCAGCCATTTCTCCCCCACCTCTTTCTCTCAGTCACTCTCCCTCACGCCTTTTCAATGCCACGCTGTTCAAAAGTTTTTCAGGATGTGAAATTTTTAAAGATTATAAATAATGGTTACAGAAACAGATTCTATCTGGCTCTGCTCTAGTCTCTGAAGAGTTCAGAGCAGCAGTGGATGAGTGGCCAGACCGGGAGCAGCTCTTAAGGAAGTGAATTGGAAAGTACGTATATATCGCATGTACACACAGACATACATGTCTACTTTGTATATGCAGAGAGAAACAGAGCATAATATTTTTCACATTTCTCCTGCTCTAACCACAGCATGTTGTTTTAGTTTACTGGAGTGAGTGATTATCCACTCCACAGAAAATTACTATTTTGGCTTTTGCTAAAGGATGGTTTGTTCTACAGTAGAGAAGTACAAAAAGACTAAGTTTCCAAAAGGAGTATTTTTGTCCTATAGCAGAGCACCAGGGTGTGGAAGGAAGAGTGCTGGCTTGGGGGATCAAGAATTCTGCATTTATACCTCTCTCTGTCCCAGACAAATTGTTGGATTGGGGCAGGTCTCTTTCTGAATTTCAGAGTCTTTCCTGGGATAATTGCTCACTTATAAGAAAATATTTAAGAAGTAACCCCTGCCTTCCATTTTCTGCTCTGTAATCTGACCTAGAGTAATTCTGGAAACTAAGAGTGCAGGTGTGGGAGTCAAATGGAACCAAGTGAAGACTTTGTTTTTTTACATCTGGCTGGAGAGAGACTCAGGCTCTGGAAGTCTGTTTTCTCCTCTGTGAAACGGGGGTAATAACTGTCCCCACACTGCAAGGTTTCTGTGGGGATTGGTGAAGGGGCACATGTAAACAGTTTGGTGCTTGATACATGACATGACATTGACAAGTGGTTATAGTAAAAATAGTTGCAGTAATGATAATGATCAAAACAATGTGCCAGGATATGGAGTCAGGGAAGAGATGGGAGGCTTAAAGCAAGGAACACAGTCCCTGACCTCAAGGAAGTAAAACATATAAAACATTAAAAGAAAAAAGCCTGCTCTGAATTGAACAAATGCAGAGGACACAGTCCCTGGACTCAAAGAGGTAAAACTTATAAAACATTAAAACCTAAAAGGCCAACCTGAATTAAGCTGCAGGGATAGGCAGGGAGTGACAATGTCAGGATTCAGAGGGGAGTTAGTGCTCCTCAGACGGACATGATCAGAGACTTCCCAGAGGTGGTGGGAGAGGAGCTGGTCCTTAATAGATCTGGGTGGCAGGATGAGATTTCCAGGAGAGGATGAGGTGGGCCTTCATAGATCAGTATATAGGCTGCTTTCATGGAGCAGAGAGTTTTTAATAAAACATAAGTGGAGCAAAGGCCTGTCTGCTTTCTCAGGGAGTACAAATCCATAATCATGTGTTCTTTCTACTCAAAATTCTAAATCTGAAATTTACTTCAGTGAAGGGATAGCTAGGTACTAAGGACTGTGTCAGTGTGGCTTGAGCACCAAGATATCTGCATTTTCCTGCAGCATGTGTGTAAATTATGGATGTGTCCTGGACCAGCCGGGGGCAGGGGACAGTAAAGGTGTTCACAAGAGCCAATGCCAGCTTTCTAGCTGAAAAAGTTTTCAATTTTGATAGAGATGAGGTCTCCCTGTGTTGCCCAGGCTGGTCTTTTACTACAGCACACAGGGAATTTGGCTGGAGAGTTCTGGAAGCTGAGTTCTCCCTGCTATGCCTCCTGTACCAGCTTGCCCTTATTATCCATGGTTGGCATCCACTACGGTGGCCAGCCAGGAGTCCACATGTTCAGAGTTATTCTGCTGAACAGGTCACAGATGTGTGTGCTGAGCTTCATGGTTTGCTGAGATTCTGTAAACAGGGTAAATTTATTATTATTATTTTTTGAGACAGAGTCTTACTCTGTTGCCCCTGCTGGAGTTCAGTGGTATGATATTGGCTCACTGCAACCTCTGCCTCCTGGGTTCAAGCAATTCTCCTGCCTCAGCCTCCTGAGTAGCTGGGACTACAGGCACGTACCACTATGCCTGGCTAATTTTTGTATTTTTGGTAGAGACAGGCTTTCGCCATATTGGCCATGCTAGTCTCGAACTCCTGACCTTGTGATCCGCCCGCCTTGGCCTCCCAAAGTGCTGGAATTACAGACATGAGCCACCGCACCCGGCTGTAACAGGGTAAATTTTTAAGGAAACACACACACACACACACACACACACACACACACACACACACACAGAGAGGACTAGGTAAGTTAGTATCTGCTTCCTCCCACCTCCTCCAGGTAACAAGGCCAATATTAGATTTCTAAAGACTCATTTAGAAGACCCATTCTGAGACTAGAATCCTGGGGTAGGAGGCAATTCATTGCATGAGAGTGGTTGCCAGCTTTACCACTGTCCCTTCATGCTGTGTCTGCTGAAGGGACTTGTCTGTAATTTCGGATTTTTTTTTTTTTTTTTTTTTTTTGAGAAAAGATCTCACTCTGTTACCCAGGCTGGAATGTAGTAGCACAATCACACCTTACTGCAGTCTTAACTGTCCTAGCAATCCTCTCACCTTAGTCCCCCAAGTACCTGGGACCAGAGGTGTATGCCACCATGCCCAACTAATTTTTCAATTTTTATAGAGATGAAGTCTTCCTGTGTTGCCCAGGCTGGTCTTGAACTCCTGGACTCAAGCGATCTTCCTACCTCAGCCTCCCAAAGTGCTGGGATTACAAGCGTGAGCCACCATGCCCAGCCCAGAATTCTTGAATTACTTAGTAGAAGTGGGGAGAACATTCTTTCCACCAGTGAGGGGAATGTGGTGGAGGGTGCGTTGGAGCAGATTACATTTGATTTCAAGAAATGAAGTGTTGTGACAAGTCTCACACCCTGGATTTGAGGACTAAATTCTTTGTGCACTTTACTTCTGTTCTTAAATTAACTGTCAATGATTGAATAAAGGAGTAAGTTTTCTTTACTCCTTGCTCACACCTCACCATTGCTCCAGGTAGAAAGCTGAGGCCAGCCCTGGTACCTCTGTGGCTAATTTTCAAGAAGGTAGCAGAGTCTTCTGAGTCTCACTACGGTCTTAAGAGGAATTGCTCAGTAGAACTGTTGCTTGAGAGCAGAGATGGTCCAGGAACCTGACTAGGTGACAAGTAAGTATGGTATTTGTACTTACCATGCTCAAACATTGGAGTGCCTCAAATTAAGGGATCACAGTACAACTGCAGAATTTACAAAGCAAATCTCTAAGAACAATTCTGTGACCCTTGAATCCCTCAACCAGATCGAAGATCTTCAAAAAGGGCCAGGGTGGTAGAAAATCTGTGGAAAGAGTTCTTTGGGGAGGTCCTGTGCAATTTTCCTCTATCTTCCCAGGACGGGAGAGAAAAAGGGTTCTACTTCCTTTACCCCAAGTCTAGTACAATCATTGCCACAATAATTATGATCCCCAAACTAGTCCTGTGCCAATTAGAAGAGAGAGAGAGAGAGAGAGAGAGAGAGAGAGAGGGCCCAAGCTTGAGCAAGAACACAAACAGGAGCTTAAAGACAAGGGCAGTCATCAAAGATGACCTGGCCAGACATGGTGGCACATGCCTATAATCCTAGCCCTTTGGGAAGCAGAGATAGGCAGATGACTTGAGCTAGGAGTTCAAGACCAGTCATGGGCAACATGGTGAAACCTTGTCTCTACAAAATATATATAGTATGTGTGTATATATATATACACACACACACACACACACACACACACACACACAAATTATCAGGCATGGTAACGCATGCTTGTAGTCCCAGCTACTCAGGAGGATGAGGTGGGAGGATTGCCTGAGCTTGGGGAGGTTCAGGCTGTGATCATGCCACTGTACTCCAGCCTGGGTGACAGAGTGAGAATCTGTCTCAAAATAATAAAAATAACAACAACAACAACAATAATAATAATAATAGAGAACTCAGGAGTGATCAGAATTAGATAACAAGTGGTTTAGACTCAAATGTCTATGAGGCAGTTGAGCCAACAGTGTGTGCTTGGAATGGGCTCATTTGGCATTCAACACACAGGCCCACTGGGAGCCAAGCACTATCTTTAGGTAGGTCATGATTATATACACATTGTTTTACCTAATCATCACAAACACATGATGCGGTTGGCATCATTCCTTTTTTTTTTTTTTTTTTTGAGTTGGAGTCTCACTGTGTTGCCCAGTCTGGAGTGTAGTGGCAAGATCTCAGCTCACTGCAACCTCCGCCTCCTGGTAAAAGTGATTCTCATGTCTCAGCCTCCCAAGTAGCTGGGACTACAGACATGCACCACCACACCCAGCTAATATTTTTGTATTTTTAGTAGACAGGGTTTCACCATCTTGGCCAGGCTGGTGTTGATCTCCTGACCTCAAGTGATCCGCCTGTCTCAGCCTCCCAAAGTGCTGGGATTATAGTCATGAGCCATTGTGCCTGGCCATCATTCCACTTTATAAATGAGAAAGCTTAAGTAAGCAACTGGACCAGGGTCATACAACTGTAAGTGACAATCTGGGATTAGAAACCTTGTGTGCCTAACTTTAAGGCCAATGTTCTTGACTATTACATGACTCTCTGTTAGACTGGACTCCTGGGCTTATCTTGGCAGCTCCTGAAAGACTAGTTTTGCATGCCTCCAAAAACCCTTCTATGTAGATGGGTATGCTGGGAAAACTACTCTCAAAAAAAAAAAAAAAAAAAAAAAAAAAGTCTGGGTATAGTGGCTCACACCTGTAATACCAGCATTTAGGGAGAATAAGGTGGGAAAATTGCTTGAGGCCAGGACCAGTCTGGGAGATATAATGAGACCCTGTCTCTATAAAAAATTAAAAATTTAGCCAGGTGGTGGTGGTACACACCTATAGTCCTAGCTACTTGGGAGGGTGAAGCAGGAGGATCACTTGAGCCTAGGAGTTGGAGCCTGCAGTGAGCTATGTATGATTGCACCACTGCACTCCAGCATGGACAACAGAGTGAGACTCTGTCTCTTAAAACAAAACAAAAGAAAACCCCAAGCTACGTAGTGTGTGCCAATTTCCATGGCGCAGATATTTTCAGCACAGCACATCTCAAACTACCACCACTTTATCAACTAACTTACAAAACTCCTGATTACTTAACAGTTAGCGCTCATGAGCCAGCAATAGTAATTCCAGCACATCGCTGCTTTGACACCTTTGAGTTGTATGGACCTTTGCTCTTGGTTTTTGGCATCCAGCTACAAGTGTTCTAGTCAGGACCACGTGCCTCCTTGAATATTATGGCTAACTGAGGATTTTCACCTGTAACACTAACTCAATAAACCATTTCTGGGGGAAGAGATGCCTATAAAACCTGATGGTTTATGACTCACAAAAATAGAAGCAAAGTCATATTTAAAAAATGCACCAATTTTGTATGCATTTTCCTTTTTTACCTCTAACTAATAGTTAACATACTTTTAGGTTTATGTGAAAAATGTCAGTTCTAAGCCAGTGACCATATGAGAGGCTGAAGCTGACAAAAGCCAGATCTTCTTCAACACAGTATTTCTTAAACTAGGGTCTGCATAGCTACCAAAAATTTAAAATGCAGTATGTATTTTCCATGGTAATCTTAAAATACTTCATAAAGAGAAAGATAAAACATCTTTTTCTGCATGATTATTTGCCATTCACAACCATTTAGCAAAATGGCCTTTATTTCTTTCGGATATATATATATATATATATATATATAAAATATTATAATTCTGAATTGAGGATGGAGTCAACACTTAAGGAGGATTTTTTTTTGCCTTTGTTTTTATTTAATTTGTTTTTTTTAAATTGCATTTTAGGTTTTTGGGTACAGGTGAAGAACATGCAAGATTGTTGCATAGGTACACACATGGCAGTGTGATTTGCTTCCTTCCTCCCCGTCACCTATATCTGGCATTTCTCTCTCTCTCCATGCTATCTCTTATGGCAAATGAATTCTTTGGTTGGGGAGGAGGATGACTTTTTTTTTTCCTTTAAAATGGGTGCATATGTGTGTTATGGTTGAGAAATCCTGCTCCATCCCTTAGAATCTGATTACTTTTATTTTTTTGAGATGGAGCCTCACACTGTCACCTGGGCTGGTGTGCAATGGCGTGATCTCGGCTCACTGCAACCTCCACCTCCTGAGTTCATGCGATTCTCCTGCCTCAGCCTCCTGAGTAGCTGGGATTACAGGTGCACACCATCACACCCAGCTAATTTTTCTTTTGTATTTTTAGTAGAGATGCAGTTTCATGATGTTGGCCAGTCTGGTCTCGAACTCCTGACTGCCTCATCTGCCCACTTTGGCCTCCCAAAGTGCATGATTACAGGCACGAGCCACCATGCCCAGCCCTGATCACTTTTTAAAACATTCACTCTTCCATCTTCTTTCCAGATTTTTTACAGATTTTTTTCAGTTTTATTCAGTTTCTATTGTTTTCCTACAAACAGGAAAACTTGTGACAATACACCCAGCTCTCACGAAGTGACAGAGCAGTGAGAGCAGGATAAACTGGCAATCTGTAATCTTTCAACCAATTTCATGTAGTTTGCCAGAGTAGGCTTTGTAGGAATAGTATGTCCTAGCTGCTAATGATCAACTTCATTATCACACCACCCTGAGCTCACATTTTGCCTTTGGCTTATGATGGCAGTCATCAGATTCTAGAAAATTCCCTTTCTATCCTGTTTCAAATTTGATTACCCCAGAATCAGAGAGAATTCAAATCCTCCCAAGCTTTGTGTATAACAAGTGAATGGCTGGATGAAACAAGAACCTACATCACCTCAGTGCCTGTGCACAGCCCCTGATTCCACTGGAAGAAGCCAAGCTCCAGATGGACGCCACAGAGCAAGCACACGGGAGTCGCATGCTTGTTTTCCATAGGAAATTAACTAAATAACACCAACATTCTTTCCCTTCTCTCCTTTCCACTCTTCACTTCCCTCTATAATGAAGCAGCTTTAACTCAGCTTTTTAGTTCTCTCACAGGGGCAAAAGTGTTTGACAATTTCATTCTCCTGTGACCCTTGGATCAAAAAGAAAAGTCTCTTCTCCCACTTGTTTATTCCAAAACGTGCTTCTCATCAAGGCTATTGAATTTCACTGAAGACACAACTTTCTGAAACAAGATGTCCTGAAAATGCTAGTTCAAAGATGCATCCTTCAAAAACAGCAAAAGTGGCACTTTAAAAAAAGCCCAATCACATTATGAGTGGATCCGATTCTGTATTCAACAAAATTATTGTGGCACAGTCAAATAGCAGGTTGCTAATGCTGTAGACATAAAATCACCCAATGAATCAAAATGAGGGTCAGATCTTCCCCATGTGTTCATTCTCTTGTTTAATGTCTGTGTTCTTTCTTCATAATGAACCAGTAATGGAACGTTTAAGCGGAAATGTTCAGTAGCAATTTAAAAATATTGATGGAGTGCGTCATAAGTGCACAGCCATTACCATCCACTTTGGAGACAAAGACGTCAATAAATGCATGGCCTGCGATGTATAAAGCTCTACAATACCTAGGTGATGTGGGGTATAAATAGGGGATACTGGCCTCAGAGAGTTTGTAATCTGGAGTGAAAGAGAAACAAGTATAGAAATAACTAGATCACAGGCAATCACCCATGTAACATATTGTTCCTGAACATCTACAGGCCAGACACATTGCTAAGACCGGTGAGACACTGAATTTCTTCTTTCAACAACTACTTATTGAGCATCTACTACAGTCATTCCTGGGTATCTGTGGGGTATTGACCCCAGGACCATCCATGGATACCAAAATCCATGGATCTCAAGTCCCTAATATAAAATAATGTAGTATTTGCATACAACATAATGCTTCCTCCCATATACTTTAAATAATCTCTGGATTACTTATAATACCTAATACAATGTAAATGTGATATAAATGGTTGTTATACTATATTGTTTAGGGAATAATGATATGAACATAGTTTGTACATATTTGGTAAAGATGCAATTTTTTTTATATACTTTTTATTGCATTTTAGGTTTGGGGGTACAAGAACATGCAAGATTGTTACATAGGTACACACATGGCAGTGTGATTTGCTGCCTTCCTCCCCATCACCTGTATCTGTTATTTCTCCCCATGCTATCCCTCCCCAACTCCCCACCCCCTGCTGTCCCTCCCCTTTTTCCCCCCAACAGACCCCAGT
>PVKV010002925.1:0-24449 GCA_004027835.1 Alouatta palliata
CCTCCCGAGTAGCTGGGACTACAGGCGCACGCCACCACGCCCAGCTAATTTTTTTGTGTGTTTTTAGTAGAGACGGGGTTTCACCACGTTGACCAGGATAGTCTCGATCTCTTGACCTCGTGATCCGCCCGCCTCGGCCTCCCAAAGTGCTGGGATTACAGGCGTGAGCCACCGCGCCCGGCCAGTGAAGAGTTTTAAAATGAACAATGGGAGAGACTCAAAGCACACCAATATAAATGTACCTAATCCGTCGTTTTCCTCTTCGACTAGAAATGATTTCCCTCTCAGCTTAAATAAGCAGCGCGTGTTCTATCTCTGTCCTAGAAGATGTACTTAAAGGTCATAAACTCAGTTTGCAACACTGAGATGAACTGATGATAAAAGTTCCAATCAACAATTAAATTTGGAATGTTTTGAGAAAACTTCCCGGTAAAGTGCTAATTCACACGCCAGCAACTTCGTGGGTACTGAGAGGGGAAAGACGCATCCTCATCCTTTATGGAAAGAGAAAGGGAAGGAGTGGGAGAAAAGAGAGACGAGGGGATGCAAATGGCAAAGCACTGCTCGTGTCAACAAATCAAAGCCGGTTTTAAACTTCTCAAAATTCCATTTTCCCTTAGCGGACGTCAATACGTATCAAAGTATAGGGCGACCATCTGTGTTCTCAAGCAGAAAAAGACGGAGAGAAAAGGAAAACACGTTTTCTGGTACTGAACTCACAGACATTCCAAATTCATTAATGCCCTCCCACCCCCAAACTCCGGACGTTGTATCATTTGCAAGATAAACCTGACAGAAACCACCGGACTCGTCTCGCGCTCGGCGTGGAACTTTCCTGGGTCTTCCCCGCGCTGTCCGCCCCGTGGCCCTCCGGGGCGGTCCCGAGTACCCGCTGTTTCGGGGCTCGCACGGGCTCGCGCCGAGTTCCTGGGAGGAGCCCTCGGGGCGTGAAGGGGACCCGGGGGGTCTGGAGGACTCGGACCGCAGATCTCCCCTCGCGGCCGGGTAGGGCGGTCTGGACCCCGGGAGGTGCCTGCGGCGGCGGTGCTGAGGCCGGTTCCCGCGCGGCAGCCGAGCCCGCCCCGTCCCTCCGCGAGCGTCCGCCGCCCGAGCCCCGAGCCCCGAGCCCCGAGCCCCGAGCCCCGAGCCCCGAGCCCTGAGCCCCGTCCCTCCGCGAGCGTCCGCCGCCCGAGCCCCGAGCCCTGAGCCCCGTCCCTCCGCGAGCGTCCGCCGCCCGAGCCCCGAGCCCTGAGCCCCGGGAGGGTCGCCTCAGCCCTCAGCCCCGGCGCCGGGAGGAACCCCTCAGCCCTCAGCCCCGGGAGGGTCCCCTCAGCTCTCAGCCCTCAGCCCCGTCCCTCCGCGAGCGTCCGCCGCCCGAGCCCTCAGCCCTCAGCCCTCAGCCCCGGGACCGGGACTGGGAGGGTCCCCTCAACCTTCAGCCCTCAGCCCTCAGCCCTCAGCTCCAGCGCCGGGAGGGTCCCGCCGCCCGCGCCGTCAGCCTGGCCGCGTCCGCAGCTGGGCTCAGCCCGGGGTGGCTGCCGTACCTGGTGGGAGCACGGGCCGCGTCCACCGCGCGCTGCCGGGGTCCGCCGGGCGCCAGCAGCCCCTGGAGCGCGGAGCCGGCGGCCACACCCAGCCCCGCGCCTCCCAGCAGCAACTCCGCGCGCGCCGGGCCGGGCGGGGACGTGTCGGGGGCGCGCAGACCCTCGGAGCGCGCGCGGCCTGG
Organism: Alouatta palliata; assembly: GCA_004027835.1. Taxonomy (NCBI): domain Eukaryota; kingdom Metazoa; phylum Chordata; class Mammalia; order Primates; family Atelidae; genus Alouatta; species Alouatta palliata. The sequence continues at coordinate 1,727 of PVKV010002925.1, forward strand.
GCTGGGGGCGAAGGGGGCGAAGGGGGCGAAGGGGGCGAAGGGGGCGAAGGGGGCGAAGGGGGCGGGCGCCGCGCGCAGCTTCTGCTTCCTACTTTCCGTCTCGTTCCCTGCCGCAAGAAGAACGTCCACTCCCGCAGTTTCGTTTTCTCGGGGTGCGGCGCCCGACCCCGTCTAAGTGGCGCGGCCCGTTTCCTTCCCGGCGCTGGCGGGCGCCGCGTGGCGGGAGCGGGAGCGAGGGGCGGGGCTGGAGACCCCACGGTTCCCTCGAGGGCCCCCGCCCCCGGGTTCGCCACGCCCCAGAGTCCGCCGAGGCGCGGAGTCGCGCTGCCGCCGCCAGAGGGACACCGTGGGCGTCTCGGGCCCAAGTTTCTCGTCCCCAAACAAGGATCGGGACACCTGCCTCAGAAAGTGCCGAGCGCGTTAAATGAAGTGATGCTGCACGAAGCCTGCCTCCAGATAAACGTCCTGCACTTGGACGTTACCGTCCCATTGTCTCTGATGACCCTGGAAGGCCTTCCAGACCTCCCTGCCAAGTCGCTCTTCTCTGCGGGGGTTTTGCACCACATGCATCTCCATCGAGGTTGTTTTTTTTTCCCCCCACATTTTTCTGGGTATTTTATGTTTAAAATGTTATAAAATAAATGCATCTATCCAGTTTGCTTCCTCTGTAGTCAGTACCGCCTGGGAGCGTGTTTCCTCTCCCCACCCCCATTTTTCTTCTGAGTTCATTCCAGTTTGACAGACTGTTGCTATAGCATTCCTTCTCTGACGTCAAACAATTTAAAGAAACAGCCCTGGGTGGTGAAAACTGCAGAGGAGTTTTTGATGGAGTTTCTGTGCCGGAGAAAGGTTCGAACAACATCAGCAGATAATTTAATACCCCCGCAGCCTTCCAAGGCTTCCTCTCTAGCTGCTTCCCACTATCACCTGGAATAAGTCTATTAGTCTCTTGAAAGAGGCGATACCATGATAGGCACACCCTGATGGCGACTGTGGAGAAAATGTGATGGTTTTGTATAAAACCCAGGCCATGACAAACAGCAACAGCCGTGATCCTGGGATAAAAAAACTGGATAGTTTCTTCCCCAAAATTTTCATTTTTACTAATATTAGGAGCATTTTTCCATTCAAAAGAAAGGGGAGAAATGCCAAATATTCTGCATATCGAAGTGTCAGAAGAGCTGGTTGGGATATTAGTGTTTTGCATCTGTAACTATTTATGATTTAATTATTCAATCAGGAGCTTTATCATTGTCATTTTTAGGAGGAAACAAAGGGAAATAGTTGCCTTGGTCCATAAATTGCCTATGATGGACCAAGCTCTCTGCTTTCTTATACATTACTTAATTCTCATAATTACCTTGAAGTGTGAGTTTCACCCCCTTTTACAGATAAGTACACTGATCCCCTAGAAAGATTAATTTATCAGAGTCACGAAGGTACTGGCAGAGCCTTGCATGACATCAGATTGGATCAACTCCAAAGACCTCTTTCTTCCCTCCCTTCCTTCCTTCCTTCCTTCCTTCCTTCCTTCCTTCCTTCCTTCCTTCCTTCCTTCCTTCCTTCTCTTTCTTTCTTTCCTTCTCTTTCTCTCTCTCTCTCTTTCTTTCTTTCTTTCTTCAGTCACTTTTTCACCCAGGCTGGAGTGCAGTGCCACAATGTCAGCTCCGCCTCCAGGTTCAAGAGATTCTCATGTCTCAGCCTCCCAAATAACTGGGATTACAGGCATGCACCACCACGCCTGGCTAATTTTTTGTATTTTTAATAGAGACAGAATTTCATCATGTTGACCAGGCTGGTCTTGATCTCCTGATCTCAGGTGAACCACCTGTCTCAGCCTCCCAAAGTGCCGGGATTACAGACGGGAGCCACCATGCCTGGCCCCATATTCTTTCTTCAGATTCTTTTCTGCCTTGTTCCTTGCGCACTTGCATTTACCAGATGCTATCATGCTTGAGAGGTGGTTGTTGGGTTAAGATTATTTGTTGAAAAACGAGTTGCTGGTATTTAGGAAAACCCAGTGGGAAGCACTGAGATCGTCTATTCCAGAAAAGATGAGGGGAAATATAAATGAACAGCTCCCAAACATAAAATACAAAACCTGAAAAGATGTAACAAGAATTTGACTGTCTTCTGAAGAGTTTAGAAGAAATGATAACATCAACCTTCCCGAAAATTTAATGTGGACAAAGAAATTACTAGAAGAATGAAGTCCAAGTACAGAAAAAGGAAAGTTTAATTATTGTCCAAACGAATCTACTTCCAAGAACATTATATTTCTGTTTTGCCACACCTGCTGCATATTTTTCTGAAAAAAAAAAACTTACTTGTTAAAGGACAAGCCTATACTGAAAATCTGAAAGTAATCTGAAGGTGGAGCTGATTAAAAGAATTTCATTATCAGCTGGGCACGGTGGCTTACGCCTGTAATCCCAGCTCTTTGGGAGGCTGAGGTGGGCAGATCACCTGAGGTCAGGCGTTGTAGACCAGCCTGACCAATATGGTGAAACCCCGTCTTTAAAAAAAATAAAAAATAAAAGAATTTCGTTATCAGGAACAATTTCATAACAGCATATTAATGCATCTGAGTGATCCAACAATTCATAATTTTTCCAATTATAATGAAATCCATAGAGAACAAAAGAGAGAAAAAAAGAAGGGAGATAGAAAGGTGAAGGGGTATGCTATTGACATTTCTGATGCCTGCTGGTTTGTGTAGGCAACTGTAGAGATGTATCCCCCTTCTAAAGATTAAGCCCCATGATCTTTTGTTTGGGTGCCATTGGCTGATAATTAGATTTCTAACTCATTAGGCCCATGGACTCAAATCCTACTCTATTAAGAGAGCATGGTGGGGTCCCTGCTAGAGAACCTTTGAAGACAAAATCCTTGTCTGTTTCATGTTTATGTCTGCCATAGCGTTGAACAGAGCACCTTGCACTTACTAGGTACTCCACAAACAAATAAATGAGTGAATGCACTTGGCCGCTTGTTTTATGCAAATAACCTCCATACCTCACCCCATGCCATACACTAGCCAGAATTATAGGATTGGAGAAAGTGATCATTGCTTTTCTAGGAGTTCAGTGACAGTTGCTTTTGCAGGGTATTTTGCTTCACTATGATCAAATTCAGAGAGGCTCTGCTCTTGGTCGTATATTGGATGAATCTGAATGCTGTACTCAGTGAGCTACCCTGTAATCCACAGCGCCTTAGGTTTGTATATCCTACTTTTAAGTTTGACCCTAGAAATGGTCTCTCTTTTTTTTCTGAGCCTACATTGCTCTCAGACAATGAATGCCAAGCACACCAGGAAGAACAGACCCATTCAAATTAAAATATTTCAGTACTGCCCTGTATGTGTTGTATGCATTCCATTCTGTTGTGTTTGAAATGAGGCCAAACTATATACATGCAACATCATAAGCACAGTAACAGATTTTCTTTCACCCACAACAACATAAGTTATAAAATATTAAATGGAAATTGTCTAACAGGATCTACAGCACAGTTCCCCAAGGACATGAGAAGCAATTCCCTAGAAGATCCTGTAAGAGGTCAGTCTATGTGTGGTTTCAGACAGACATCCTTGATACAGAGTAGTCATGTCCAAAGCCTTCCCTCTTGCTCATACACAATGCATTTTCCATATCAAAGTACAGTTTGTGGCTGGGCGCGGTGGCTCACTTCTGTAATCCCAGCACTTTGGGAGGCTGAGGCGGGAGGATCACGAGGTCAGGAGTTCGACATCGGCTTGGACACCGTAGTAAAACCCCGTTTCTATTAAAAATACAAAAATTAGCCATGCGTGGTGGCGGGTGCCTGTCATCCCAGCTACCTGGGAGGCTGAGACAGGAGAATTGTTTCAACCCGGGAGGCGGAGGTTGCAGTGAGTTGAGATCACACCAGTGCACTCTAGGCTAGTGACAGTGAGACTCCGTCTCAAAAAAAAAAGTACAGTTTGTACTTTGTCACCTTTGCTGTACTCTCTGACACTCACGATACAAATCAGTTACAGCTTTTGTATCTTTACACTCAGGTTCTCATTAGCCATCGCAATTTGGAATCTGTCATCCGAGTGCATCCCAGTGAACTCAGGAGAAGCCAGTGACAGGCGTGGAAGAGGGAAGTGGCATCCAGGCATACATCTGCTGCTCTAGGCCCTGTCGTTCAGGTCCCTGGAATCTATTATTGAAAAGGGACATGGCAAAGTGAAAAACACTAAACTGCACATCAGAAGACTTGACTTAGAGCTTTGGCTCTGATACTAAATATCTGTGTGATCTGAAGCGGATCTTACCCTGCCCACATTCTGCCTTCATTATATAAAATGAAGGTGCTGAATTCTAATACGATTAACAAATAGACAACATTGGTGCCATCTCTCAGTACTATATCCAGGGATGACTTCACTAATCAATCATGGAGTCTTGCCCTCTAAGCTTCATTCCATCCCGAGAACTCTTCTGAACACCACATTTTCAATAGGAAGTCTGACCTGTTTAGGTGAGTGAAAACATGAGTTTAAAAATGAGATGACATATTAGTTATCTATTGCTCTATACATTTCACCAAACCTAGTGGATTAGGACAACAACAATTATTTAATTTGCTCATGAATTTCCAGCGTGGGCAGGGCTTGGCAGACCTGTTCTCTGTTCCATGCAGCCTCAGATAGTTTGACTCTTTTTAAGATGGCTCTCTCACATGCCTGGCAAGTTGGTGCTGGCTGCTGGCTGGAAGATCAGCCAGGTGTGTGGGCAGAAACTTCAGTTCCTTTTCACGTAGGTCTTTCCACGGGCTACTTGGAATTCCTCACGTTAGAGTGGCTATGTTCTAATGGCAAGTGTTCCAAGAGAACAAGGAGGAAGTGCATAGCATTTTTATGACTTAGCCTCAGCAGGCACATAGTGTCGCTTCCACCGTCCGCACTTGGTCTAGGCAGTCACAAATTCATGTGATAGGGACATAGATCTTTCTTTCTTTCTTTCTTTCTTTTTTTGAGACAGAATTTCGCTCTTGTTGCCCAGGCTGGAGTGCAATGGCGTGATCTCGGCTCACCGCAACCTCCGCCTCCCGGGTTCAAGCAATTCTCCTGCCCCAGCCTACCAAGTAGCTGGGACTACAGGCACGTGCCACCATGCCCAGCTAATTTTTGTATTTTTAGTAGAGACGGGGTTTCACCATGTTGACCAGGATGGTCTCGATCTCTTGACCTCGTGATCCACCTGCCTCGGCCTCCCAAAGTGCTGGGATTACAGGCGTGAGCCACCGCGCCCGGCCTTTCTTTCTTCTTTTAAAGACAGGATCTCTCTCTGTCACCGAGCCTGGAGTACAGTGGCACAATCTCGGCTCACTGCAACCTCAGGTGATTCTCAGGCCTCCCAAGTAGCTGGGATTACAGGCATGTGCCACCACATATGGCTAATTTTTTTGTATTTTTGTAGAGATGGGGTTTTATCATGTTGCCCAGCCTGGATGGACTTATCTAGAGGAGCATGTTGAATGGTGCATATCGTTGCAGCTATCTTCAGAAATATCACCTGCCACAGGCACATTTGCTAACCCTGGATGAATAATCTATGAGAATCCAACAACCTAAAATTCTCTTTCCATTGCTTCCTCCCATAAAGCATTGATTTCATTTACGCTAATATGTTCCATTAGTTAGATATTTCAAACAATTTAAAATATCTTGTTTTCCTTACAAATTTGTTTTGGCTTTGATTTTTAAAATTATACTGTAAAACTAACCTTTTTTTTTTTTTTTTGAAATGTAATCTCTTTCTGGTTCCCAGGCTGGAGTGCAGTGGTGTGACCTCAGCTCACTGTAACCTCCACCTCCCAGGTTCAAGCAATTCTCCTGCCTCAGTCTCCTGAGTAGCTGGAATTACAGGCGTGTGCCACCACACCCAGCTAATTTTTGCATTTTTAGTAGAGATGAGGGTCTCACCATGTTGGTCAGGCTGGTCTCAAACTCCTGACCTTGTGATCCACCTGCCTCGGCTTCCCAAAGTTCTGGGATTACAGGCATGCCACCACGCCTGGCCGACCTTTTGTCTTTTAGTGTACAGTTCTATGATTCTGAACACATGTACAGATTCATGTAACTATCATCATAATCAGAACAGTTCCATCACCCCCAAAATCTCACTCATACTATCCATTTACAGCCTTAATTATAGTCACCTCTCTTCCTACCATGACTCTTGGCAATCATTGACTTGCCCTCTAACCCTAGAGTTCTGTCTTTTTGAGATTATCATATAAATGGAACCATACAGCGTGTAACCTTTCAAGACTGTGTTCTCTCACTTGGCTTAATGCTTCGGTTCCTTCTTATTGCTGAGCAGCATTCCATGGTATGGAAGTATCACGCTTGGTTTATCCATTTGGCCAATAGTTTTCTGATAGAAACAACTGCTTTGATCTGACACCAAGCCACATAGCCCGGACTTCAGACTCTATTTAGGAGGTAAGAGAAGATGAAAAGGAGCCCTGTGGACCAACTCTTACTCTAAACATTTTTATTTCTTGGTAGAAACGCCAATCTCAGCATCATAAACAAAACTATTAAACAACCTGCTCTTTAGAACAGAACTCTAAGATTAAGAGAATGATTTTGAATGCTTCTTCTTACCCATGGAATATTTGAGAGAAAAAGGAGTCATGAATTCAGACTTCCTTAGCCATTTTAGCTAAATAGACCAGGATATCCAAATCATGTTTCCAAAAGCCTATTTCAGTTCTAAGAAAGTCAAGTGAAATTGTTCGTGATAGCAATTTTAGCTCAGGTAGAGTGTATGATGTATTAAAGTTACATTCTACATGGCTTCTTCCTTGTATAATTATGCTCATGTTCTAGTGCCTAGAATGTAATACTGTACTTGTGTGATCCAGAGGTTTACAGCTGGATGACTATTTGATACCAAACTCTCTCTCTCGGGTCTCACTCATTTCTTATCACATTCTAGCCACAGTTTTAGCACAGCACACGCACCCACCAATTTTATTCAGTTAATGAGTGAGCAAATGAATACAGAGTTCTAAGGGAAAGTCTCTGGGAGCTCCATGTATTCATTCTTTTGTAAGCAGTTAATGCACTGTAAGATAAAAAGGTATCTTGATACCTATTTAAGAACGAATAGAGTCAGGCTAACAAAATGCTTGGTTCAACATTAATGCTTCCAGGAGTGGAATCTTTCCCTGGCAGGTGAGATAATCAATGTGGGGTGGAAGTAGGGCATGAGTTCTAAGACTTGGGACGGTTTTTTACAATTTTCCTTCACTTCGAGGTAGCAACATTTGAGCACTGGGCTACCTTTACAGCTTCACATTTCCTTCTGCCATCATTTTAGCGTTTTTTTTTTTTTTTTTTTTGAGGCAGAGTCTTGCTTTGTCACCCAGGCTGGAGTGCAGTGGTAGGTATGATCTCGGCTCACTGTAACCTCTGCCTCCCAGGTTCAAGCAATTCTCCTGCCTCAGCCTCCCAAGTAGCTGGGTTTACAGGCGCCCACCACCACGCCTGGCTAATTTTTGTGTTTTTAGTAGAGAAGGGGTTTGATCACATTGGCCAGGCTGGTCTCAAACTCCTGACCTTGTGACCCACCCATCTCAGCCTCTCAAAGTGCTGGGATTACAGGGGTGAGCCACCGTGCAAAGCCCAATGTGATGTGGGGAGGGGTGGGCGGGCAGGGTGCTCTAGCACTTCACCATCCAAGCAGCAGCAGTGAATAAGGGCTTCTGGGGCAATTCACTCTCCTCAGGGAGCAGGAGTGAGAGAAAACAGCTCTGTCCTCACAGTGTGATACAGTCCCCAGTCTTCAAGTGTTCTTTGGGAAAACGCAGCCCTTTGAATTTGAACCACAGTATTGGCAGGATAAGGATGATTTAAACAAGAACGGCTTTTTTTCTTCTTTAAAATGTCTTTGGCAAAAGCAAAAACAAAAAAACTATTATTAACTATTAGGACCAAATATATTTGTCTCTCTGTATCCTTGGCATGGTGGTTCCACTCCTGCGGATACCAAAGTGTGGGGATGCTCACGCTCCTGATATAAAATGGTGTGGCGTCTGCATAGCCTGTGCATAGCCTCCTGTAAACTTTAAATCATCTCTAAATTGCTTATGATACCTAACACAATATAAATGCTGCGTAAATAGTTGTTAGGCTGTGTTTTTAAATTTGTATATTCTTTTCATTGTTCTATTATTACTTTTAATTTTTTTCAAGTATTTTTGACCTGAGGTTGATTGAATCTAAGGATGCAGAAGATACGGAAGGCTAACTATATCTGTATGTAGATATCAAAAATGATCTAGGAACAGTGCAGAATTGGAACTTTTTAACAGAAACAATCTGCTTTGAAACAAATTTCCTACTTCAGTATTTCCCCTTTGATATCTTTTATAGTTAACATACATTTATGGAGCATTTAGGAGACAACACTTCACATTACCTAACCTCATTTACTCTAGACAACAGATTTTAAGGGGATATTATTATTCCCATTGTGCTAAAGAATGATTTAGGGTCAGAGAACTGAGCATCTTGCTGAAGGTCCTGAGGTAGTGCCAGGGGTGGGCGCGGGGAGATCGGGTCCTCCTTACTCTTCCCCACCCCCCAACTTCAAGTCCTCCAAGCTCCCACAGTAGCTAGACAACCTAAGGAAAGCATGTGCTTGCTGTGCGAATGAAATTCCAAAATGCTTCAGTAACACGGCAGCCCCTCAGACTTCTACATTGAATGAAACAGCTGATCAACGCCGGCACTGCCATATGGAGACAGAACTTTCTGACCTGATGCTGGGGTGTGTTCCTATTCCCGCTCTTAGAAGCCTACCTTGCAACAGTTCCCCAACTGCTTTCATTTAGGTTTCATTGTGAATACTGTATTTCCTGCTAAATAAACCAGAGCACAGTCTCCAGTAAATGAATGCCTCAGAAGTTTTTCTATCTCACCAGTTGGATCTCATAAACAAAAATCAGGTAGGTGAATTTAACCACCCCATCCTCACCCAATTTGCCCCAACTTTTAACCCAAATCCCAGAGACTTCACAAATTCATTCAATCTGGAAACATCAATTTCTCAGCTAATCTTCCCCCTTTTTCCATGATCAGGATTAGCTACTTATTGTTCTTCCTGTTTTGCTTCAACAGAAATAAATCTGAGTCCTTATCCTTTCTGTCAGATGGATTTCCAAGCTTAAAAGCTTTGACTCAGAATGACATTAATCCTACTTTTTCTGCAATGTGGCATTATTGCTTGTTACAGATATTCGCACTACTCCATCTTACTTTCTGAGAATTTCATGGACTTTATTTCATTGCAAATGAGTCTGTATTAGGGTGTTTTGTATTTTCTCAAGAAACCAGAAACCTCATTGTTAAAAGTCTCACTTTTGCAAAGAAAATTCTAGTCCACTTGTCAATTTCTATATAATCTTATTTATAATCAAAATCAGAATTCAACTAACACTTACATTATTAGTATTGCGGGAAGATAAGTATATTTTCTGGAGAGACTCACCCTAGGGCAGCTGTACCAGTCTCTGCAAGAAGGTTCCTCTTCGGTGACAGTGAGTCAGATATGTATTAAATCAGAAATGAATTTCAGAAGAAAAAAAATTTGTCATCTTACAAATAAAAGTTTCATCTTGGTTTAGTTGATAAAGCAGTAGCTCTAAAAATAAAACTCACTGTAGTTTTCTTCTTTTTTCTTTTATTTTAAAAACCAAACTCTTTGCTTTTTTGCATACCTAAATAATTCCTTTTTTTAAGATAGAATCTCACTATGTTGCCCAGACTGGACTCAAATTCCTAGACTCAAGCGATTATCATGCCTCAGCCTCCCAAATAGCTGGGACTACAGGTATGGCCACCAATCTCTTCTATAGTCAAATATAATTTTCGATCTTTTATTTTTTCATTTTCACAAAAGTTTATTCTTAACTGTACAACAGGCTCCAAGACCACACTTCCTTTCGGCTATAGAAGATGCTGTGGCAGGGAATACAGATGTTTAAACACGAATGAAATCAATGGTCACCATTGCCTCCGGCACAAGGAACAGCTTACTTTTCGCCAGATTTCTGAATTCCGCCTGTGTCCAGGGGCCCCGTCTCCATGGCCTTCACTTTTAGCTCCTCAAGTTTCTTCTAAAGTCTTTCTTTCTGCTTGAAAGCCCTGTCTTTCTCGTCCATCTCCTTGGCCTGCATCCCGGGCTGTTTCAGAGGTTTCTTGCCACCTTAGCAGCCAGATAAGGTGCCTGCCACCCTTTCCCCAGACCCTGCCACTGGAAATCCGAATATACAATTTTAAAAATGATTTCAGGTATTAGTATTTGGAAGGAATTGCTAGGTTGAAGAGATGGTAAGCTAATTGTTTGGGTCTACATATGAGCTGAAATATAAATTTCAAAAAGTTTAAATGTCCATGAAATTAAACTTGGCTTTTCAAAATTTTCACATTGACAATGCTTGCCTGATAAACCTATCCTTCTAGACTAACTGAAAACAGATTTTTTGCTGCCTCAACCTTCAACTACTATGACATTTTGTAAATTTCAATGACATTTATTAAATTCTACCTTTACTGTGTAATGAGAGTCTTAAACGTAGAAAAAAAGGCTGATGCATCTGTGTATCCATCATGGCACCAAATAGAGCTTTCTGCTTTTCCTTGCCTAATCCATCCAATATATTATTGTCGAATTCATTTTCCTAAAATTTAGCTGTGATTAAGTCACTTGTTGGCTAAGAACTTACAGCAGTTTCCAGCTGTTTACTGAATTAGATGTGCCTGCTCACCTGGCATAGCCTTCCACAATCTGGCCCCAACCTGTCCTTTCTAGCTTTATCTCTATGGTATTTTCCACTGAAACTTGGCTCTTCCTAATTCTGAGAAGAGGTGCTGGGATTTCCCTTTGTGTGTGTGTGTGTGTGTGTGTGTGTGTGTGCACGCTATTCTCATGAACTGCAGTGTCTCATACAGAGACCAAACTCAAACCAAGTCCACAAAGCCACGTCTGGCTTAAACTAGTCTTGTGTACTTAAGTCACTATAACCCGTTTTGGCTTGAATTATAATAGTCTGTGCGCTTATTTTACCTCCCAGATTTGACAATAAGCATGGCATACTTGAAAGAACATGAGCTATGGGGTTAGAAAAACTTAAGTTCATATCTTGCCTCTGTCACTTATGAACTGTGTGACTTCAGAGAGGTAGCCTACTTTTTCTGAACTTCTTTTTTAAAAATCTATTTAAAAGAATTGGTTGGCGGCCGGGCGTGGTGGCTCATGCCTGTAATCCAAGCAGTTTGGAGGCCAAGACGGGTGGATCCCCTGAGGCTGGGAGTTCAAGACCAGCCTGACCAACATGGTGAAACCCCGTCTTTTAAAATTAAAAAAAAAAAAAGGTTGGCTGGGAATGGTGGCTTTCACCTATAATCCCAGCACTTTGGGATGCTGAGGCAGGCAGATCACCTGAGGTCAGGAGTTTGAGGCCAGCCTGGCCAACATGGTGAAAACTCATCTTTACTAAAAATACAAAATTAGCCAGGTGTAGTGGTGGGCGCCTGTAATCCAAGCTACTTGGAGGCTGAGGCGGGAGAAACACTGGAACCCAGGAAGTGGAAATTGCAGTGAGCCAAGATCACACGATTGCACTCCAGCCTGGGTGACAGTGAGACTCTGTCTCAAAAAAATAATAGTACTATTGGTTCACTTCCCTGTTCTCTTGTATTTGGAGTTATCACAACATCATTTTAAGTAAAAAGATTTTTAAGCACCCAACTCAACCCCATTTGTCAATAGCAAAAAGCTACAAAGACAGAGGGAGTAAATAAGGGCTCTGAAGGAAAAAAGAAAGATTGAACTGAAAGTCTAGAAGGATTTAAAGAGAAATGATCGGTGTGTGTCAAAGGTGTTTAGCTGAGAAAGGAAAGTGGAAGAATAGTATTGTTTTGTTTTGGGTTGGATTACTGGAAGGAGTTGTATCAGTGGTCTGTATATTCACTGGGTCAGGAAGCAATGTCTGTAGTCACTCGAAACGAAGCCCCCGAGAATCAGTAAGTCAACTCACTTCTCTCTGAGTCTGCTCCCCTCCTATTATGTCTTTCAGAAATAAAACATTGAAAAGAAAAAGGACCATCCAGCATATGTTGGGAAATTACCTATCTTGTCTCCCAAAACAGAAGACATTTCTCATATTGTTCAAGAACAACTTTCTGAAACAAATTTGCCATTGCTTCCACAAGAGAGGGAAAGAACTAATGTATATATTAATAATGGCAAAGGGAACCACCCGAGACATTTGCATTTGTATTTATTATGAGCACTCTGCCAAGTGCTTAGGAACATTATCTTGTGTGATCTTTTCAGTAGCCCTCTGTGGGAGACTTTATTCATTTATTTATTCATTTTATTTTATGATTACTTTTTGAGATGGAGTCCTGCTCTTTCGCCCAGGCTGGAGTGCAATGGCACGATCTCGGCTCGCTGCAACCTCTGCCTCCCAGATGCAAGGGATTCTCCTGCCTCAGCCTGCTGAGTAGCTGGGATTACAGGCGCACACCCCCACACCTGGCTAATTTTTGTATTTTTAGTAGAGGTGGGGTTTCACCATGTTGGTCAGCCAGGTCTCGAACTCCTGACCTCGTGATCTACCTGCCTCGGCTTCCCAGAGTGTTGAGATTACAGGCGTGAGCCACTGCGCTCGGCCAGAAGACTACTTTATTCACGCCACAGATGAAGAAACTCAAGAGGTTAAAAGATCTGGCCCAAGAGCAAAAAGATTTGTATCCACGTGCTGGATCCTAAAGCTCGTCTAGTATGCCATTATAAACTAGCAAGGAGCTGCAGCTGACTACCCAGACCAAGAAAATGCAGATTTCCACAAGCAAAATTGCTGGGGAATCAGGCAGCCCTTCCTGGGCAAATGCTAGTTACCTTCACGGTCTCTTTCAGCTCTTCATGGAGTCTCTTAAATTACTGTTACCTCAAACAGTTGTCTTTCCTAATTGTCAGATGACCTTGCTACTCAGAGAACTCCACAAAGCTTGTCGGAAAGGCAGACTCAAAGCCCTGGCCAATACTGAACTATACACTTAATATTTGCTAAGGGAATAGGTCTTAAATGTTCTCACTGAAAAGAAGGGCTTGGTAACTAAGACAAACGATAGATATGTTAATTAACTTGATTTTGGTAACCATTTCACGATACATATGCATATCAAATCATCACATTTTATACCTTTGTAAACCAAAAATGAAATTCTAAGCCCCCCAAGGAACTGAATGAACCGCTCCTGTCGGCCAAGGGCATCCAAAGTTAACTTGGGGCTGGGTGCAGTGGCTCACGTCTATAATCCCAACGGTTTGGGAGGTTGAGGAGGGAAGATCACTTGAGGCCAGGGGATGAAGACCTGCCTAGGCAACACGGAGAGATTCCATCTCTACTAACATTTACAAATATTAAACCGGTGTGGTGGCGCATGCCTGTAGTCCCAGCTACTCTGGAGGCTGAGGTGGGAGGATTCCTTGAGTGCAGGAGTTGGAGGTTGCAGTGAGCTATGATTGTGCCACTGCCCTCCAGCCTGGGTATCAGAGCAAGACCTTGTCTCTAAAAACAAACTCAAAGTTAACCTGAAACACTAGTTCAAGCCATGATGAGAATGGGTGGTTCGACATGCCTCCACCCTCCTCCCTTTGGAATTCAGGCACGACGGACCAGCACTGACAATAAAACAGAAAAACCTTAAGATGCACAAAGCAGTCTGTAGCAATAAGATGGCAACATGACAAATAGTCCCTGAAAGAACTCAAAGTATTTTACCCTAAAATATATTTCTTTGACATATTTTGAAATGGCTCTGCAAAGCTGTCTCTTGTGGGGGCAAATTTACATTCTGTAAAGAATGCTTTTCCTTTTTGGGTCTTTTTCCTGATACAGGAGAGAATTATTAATAACTAAGAGTCTGGCACCTTTTGAAGTCTGATAGGAAACATTTACAATCTATTCTCTCTGAAGCTTGCTGCCTGGGGCTTCATCTGCATAATAAGAATCTTGGTCTCTACAGCTCCTTATCTTATCCCAGACCCTTTCTTCTACGGATTCTAGGTCTTTTGGATAAACCCCTTTAACCAATTGCCAATCAGAAAATCTTTGACTCCACCTATGACCTGGAAGGCACCTGCTACCCTTCGCTTAGAGTTGTGTCCTTTCTGGCCCAAACCAGTGTGCAGCTTACATGTACTGGTTGATGTCCTGTATCTTTCTAAAATGCATGAAACCAAGCTGTAGCCTGACCTTGGGCAGGTGTTCTCAGGACCTCTTGAGACTGTGTCATGGTCATGTCCTTAACCTTTGCAAAACAAACTTCTAAAGTGATTGACACTTGTCTGATAAACTTTTTGGTTTATACCTTAAATATATACAATTTTATTTGTCAATTATACGTCAGTAAAGCTGAAAAAATGAGATAAACCCCATGTGAAAGAGTAAAGGGCAAGTAGAACAATAATTTTTGAATTGAACAAAAATAGGAGAGGCCTGCACAACACATTATGAAAATATATTCTCAGATTATTATTGTATTGGTACAGAAATAGATAGATGTGTTAAGATCTGCATAGCACATTATTGAGTGAAAAAATAAGACACAGACTAACTGCAGTTACAAATGTTCATCACACCATAAGACAGCAATAGCAACACAATTAAAAGGTCCTATGTAATTTAAAAGCACATTAAGGCTTGAGAAACAATGATGAATACGGTCCTTTCCATGAGGATCCTAAGGCCCTAAACCTTAGGAAACCATTCTTTCCTCTCCCTCTCTCTTTCCAAACAGTCTTGGTCATTTGGGTTTCTCTATTTAGTAAAGATTTGGGCGAATACAGTTTTGGAAAATGCAAAAGCATACGAATGTTAATATGGTTGCAGAAAGTTCTGAAAGTAATGGCATCTTCTCTGCCTTCAATATACAGAGGCCAAGGAAGCAGTTTATGCAGCCATGTGTCACCCGACCATGTTTCAGTCAACTACGGACTAGATATTCCACAGTGATTCCACAGACTACAGGGAAGCTGAGAAACTGCTCTCACCAAGTGACATCACAACATGGTAGTGCAGCGTGTGTGGTGATGCTGGTGTGAACAAGTGCGCCAGCTGTATGAAAGTATAGCAATGCCATCGGGTAGATACAGTACACAGCACCTGATAACAAGCAACTGTGTTGCTGGTTTATATATTCGCTGCACTATGCTTTTTATTGTTATTTTCGACCATACTCCAACTTATAAAAAGAAAACAGTTAACTATAAAACAGCCCCAGCAGGCCTGTGTGGTGGCTCACACCTGTAATCTCAGCACTTTGGGAGGCGGAGGTGGGTGGATCACAAGGTCAAGAGATCGAGACCATCCTGGCCAACACAGTGAAACCCTGTCCCTACTAAAAATACAAATATGAACTGGGCATGGTGAGAAGTGCCTGTAATCCTAGCTACTTGGGAGGCTGAGGCAGGAGAATCGCTTGAACCTGGGAGGCGGAGGTTGCAGTGAGCCGAGATCGCACCACTGCACTCCAGCCTGAGGACAGAGTAAGACTCCATCTCAAAAAAAAAAACCGTCCCAGCCAGGTCTTTTAGGAGGTATTCCAGAAGAAAGCATGGTTATCAAGGAGGTGGCAGCTGCTTGCGTGTTATTGGGTCCTACAGCCCTCCAGTGTAAACGGCAGGGTGCGGAGGAGGGAGACGGTCATACTGATGATCCCGACCTCGAGCAGGCCTAGGCTGTTGTGTTTGTGTCTACGTTTTTAACAAAAATTTACAACGTTAAGAAAAATTTAATTGAAAGAAGCTCAAGAGAATGAGGATATAGAGAAAGAAAATATTTTTATACAGCTATACAGTGCATCTGTATTTATTTATCAATCATAAATATTATTTTTTATTTGGGAAAAATTCACTATATGCTAAATGTGAAGGTAAACTCACAAAATGAAAATGGATTATGTGCCTTTCAAAGGGAAGTAAAGAAAAAAATTTAATACCAATTTTATGCAAAAACATTTATATAGCAATAATAACTGAAAAGATATACTGAAATATCAACATTAGTTATTGCTCAGTTTTAAACTGTGGATACATTGGGTTAATTTATAATTTTCAATATTCGCCAAATTTTCTTACAATGAACACATATTGTTTCTTTCTTTTTCTTTCCTTATTTTTATTTATTTCTTTTTGAGACAGGGTCTTGCTCTGTTGCCCAGGCTGGAGTGCAGTGGTGTGACCTCAGCTCACTGCAGCCTCAACCTCCCAGCCTCAAGTGATCCTCCCATCTCAGCCTCCTGAGTACTTGGGACTATAGGTGTGTGTCACTACACCCAGCTATTTTTTAGTATTTTTTGTAGAGACAGGGTTCCGCCATTTTACCAAGACTCGTCTCAAACTCCTGGACTCAAAGTATCTGCCTGCGCTGGCCTCCCAAAATGCTGGGATTACAGGCGTGAGCCACGGCACCAGCCCATGAACAGGTATCACCTCTATCACTAAGGGAAGACATTTAAATAACACCAAAACATATAGTTGGTACTCCTTGATTATTGCTTCTGATTTCAAATCTTGAGTGGGAAAGGGGAGCATACCTTTGATGGAGCATTCTATCACTTTTTCTACTCACCACCACTGATTTGGAAGAAGTCACCCTCCAAGGACACCATAGTCACTCTTTGAAAATGACAAAAGTCTGACTACAGACATCCCTTCCCGTATTCTTCTACCTAATTCTAGAATACAACAGTAGTTCTTTCCAAGGTCAAAGCCTATTTCCCTTACTGAGGGAAATTTTTTAAAAAACTTTTTATTTTGGAACAATTATAGATTCACAGGAAGTTGCAAAGATAATATAAAGTGGTCCTTTGTACCCTTCACCCACTTTCCTCCCAAAGCAACTTTTAATTATGAATTATTTCATTAACTTTATTGTTTTTTTTTTTTTTGAGACAAGGTCTCACTTTGTCACCCAGGCTGGAGTGCAGTGGCAATAATAGCTCAATGAAGGCTTGACCTCCTGGGCTCAAGCAATCCTCCCACCTCAGCCTCCCAAAGTGCTGGGATCTCAGGCATGAGCCACCATGTCTAGTCGATTTGTTTTTTTCTTATAGTTGAGATGAGTGTTGGGGAGCAGTGTCAGTTCTAAAGGCAAATCTAACAGTCTATTCTGTTTCTCTACTTTGAAAACAAGGAAATCACTTTTTTCTAAGTTCCTATAGTTTATTCTGAGTCACAGACGTTTGAAAAGAAATTCCAGCCTGTTCTTTTATAAAGTTACTGCAATATCAACACATAAATATAACCACCTGGTTGTAGTTTTGGTTCAAGAGTGCATTTGTGCTACACTTCTCCATTGTATGAAATTACTCAGCACTGGCAATTACTCTCTTTGGCTTGGATGATATACAGGATGAGAAGAAAGTGGGTGGAAAGATGATTTTGAGTGATGTAAATTAAGGCTTCTTTCCTGTCATCTTTGATTTGTTTGGCTTCATCAATTTGCAACACTGAGGCTTAAAAAAAATAATAATTGGGCAGGCTGCTGTGGCTCATGCCTGTAATTCGAACTTTGGGAGGTCAAGGTGGGAGGATTACTCAAGCCCAGGAATTCAAGGCGTAGTGAGCTATGATTGTGCTACTGTACTCCAGCCGAGACAACAGAGTGAGACCTTGTCTCTTAAAGGTAAGTACTCATAAAAATAATACTCAATTAAGTCACATATTCTTTTTTTTTTTTCCTTTTTTTGACAGTCTTGCTTGGTCTCCCAGGCTGGAGTGCAGTAGCACATCTTGGCTCACTGAACCACCTCCTCCCGGGTTCAAGTGATTCTCCGACCTCAGCCTCTTGAGTAGCTGGGACTACAAGTAAGCGC
Source organism: Alouatta palliata (assembly GCA_004027835.1). Classification (NCBI taxonomy): domain Eukaryota; kingdom Metazoa; phylum Chordata; class Mammalia; order Primates; family Atelidae; genus Alouatta; species Alouatta palliata. The sequence goes on from PVKV010002925.1 coordinate 19,656, forward strand.
CACCATGCCTGGCTAATTTTTGTATTTTTAGCAGAGATGGGGTTTTACCATATTGGTTAGGCTGGTCCTGAACTTCTGACCTTGAGTCATCTTCCCGGCTCAGCCTCCCAAAGTGCTAGGATTACAGGCATGAGCCACCACACCCAGCCAAGTCACATATTCTTGACAATTTAAACAGACAAAACCTGGTTTAAACAGACAAAACACTACATTTTTTGCCAAGCTGCTAAAGTAAAAGTGCGGCCGCGCAGAAGCAGCAAACGTCTGCGGTTAAGTTCAGCATCAGAGTGCTGTGGCCTGGAGCCCTGTTGCCCAGATTTCAGTCACAGCTGTCTTAGTCTGTTTTGTGTTGCTGTAACAGGATCCCAGACTGGGTCCTTTTTTTTTTTTGAGACAGGTTCTCATTATGTCATTTCCACTCGAGCACAAACTCCAAGGCTCAAGTGATCCTTCCACCTTAGCCTCCGAAAGTGCTAGCATTACAGGCATGAGCCACTGTGCTTGGTTCAAGACTGGGTACCATATTAAAAAAAAAGAAAATGATTTCTTATCATGCTGGATCCTGGGAAAGTCAAGGTTGAGGAGGCCTGAATTCGGCCAGTGCCTTCATATTGTATCATCTGATAGCAGGAAGTGGAAGGGCAAGCGAGGCTGAGAGCAAGAGACGGAGAGGGCTGAACTCACTTTTCTAACAGTCTGCACTAGTGATAATGAGCTCACTCCTACAACAGTGAAATTCACCCATTTATGAGGGCAGAACCCTCACGTCCTAATCAACTCTTACTAACTCTTAATACTGTCACAGTGGCAATGAAGTTTCAACATGATTTTGGAGAGGACATTCAGACTGCCTCTGGTCCACCCAAACTCATACAAAATACTTTCATTCCATCCCAATGGCCCCAAAAGGTTTTAACTTGTTCCAGTACCAGCTCAAAAGTTCAAAGTCCAGAGTCTCATCAAAATCAGATACGGGCGAGCATCAGAGCACAATTCATGCTGAGGAAATTCCTCTCCATCTGTAAGCCTATGAAATCAGTAAGTTACATGCTTCTAAAATGCAATGTTGGGACAGACATAGAATAGACACTCCTTTTTCAAAAGGGAAATATGGGCAAGAAAGGGATAACTGGTTTACAGAAAATCTAAAACTTAGCAGTGGAAACAACGGTAAGTCTTAAACCTGGAGAATAATTTTAGTTGACCCTGTGTCCTGCAACCTGGTTCAAGACTGGGCACTGTATTGAAAAAGAAATCGATTTCTTATTCTGGTGGTTAAGGTAAAACGCAAGTCAGACTTACCATAATTGTCCACAGTCAGCCATGGTGATCTTGCTGGCCTTGCCATTCCTGGACCCAAAGTGCTCCATGGCGTCCGTAATATTCATGCCTTCTTTCACCTTGCCAGAGACCACATGCTTGTCATCCAACCACTCTGTCTTGGCAGTGCAGATGGAAAGCTGGGAACCATTTGTGTTGGGTCCAGCATTTGCCATGGACAAGATGCCAGGACCCGTATGCTTCAGGACGAAGTTTTCATCATCAATTTCTCCCCATAGGTGGACTTGCCACCAGTGCCGTTATGGCGTGTTAAGTCACCACCCTGACACACAAACCCTGGAATAAGTCAGTGAAAGCAGGAACCCTTATAACCCAATCCTTTCTCTCCAGTGCTCAGAGCATGAAAGTTTTCTGCTGTCTTTGGAAGCTTGTCTATAAACAGCTCGAAGGAGACACAGCCCAAGGTTCGCCATCGAAGGCGCTAAGAACATAGTGGGGTTGACCATGGCTGATAGCACGGGGCTCCCGGCAGTGGCGGCGTCTGCAAAGCCAAGTTGTTTCTCTTAATTATAAACATAACCTCTGTTAAGACTGGACAAAATTTTTACCTCTTACCAAATGATTTAAATAATCTTTTTTTTACTCTCTATAGATTATTTAGATGGCTTATTTCTATTTTGATTTTAAGATAGTTTTTTCTTTTCTGATACTATTCTAAAAAGACTGAGGATAGAAGATATTAATCAATGTGAAAATGTTTAACAAATTGTATTAAAATCAATATAGTTGAAATAATTTTGAACCATCCTTTACCCATTCCCTCTCAAGGCTGTTTAGTCTCCTAAAATTGCAGAATCCAGAGCTAAAAAAAGGACATTAGAACTTTTCTGGTTCAACCTCCTCATTTAGTAGTTAGTCTCTGCGTCTTGGTCTCTGAAAATTTATAAAGTACACATTTCAAATTGTGAAAAACATGACTTTCAGAAAAATACAAAATGAGCACATATCAATGGTATTCCCCAATTAATGAAGGAATCCATCAGATGTTAAACCAGTTCAAAGAGCAGTTGAGAATCTAGATGTATATAGGCAAACCAATTGATTTCCACCTAAGATTTAGAATTGGTTAACCGTCTAGCAGGGCCAAATATATAACCCTTGGGGTTCTGTTCCTCTGGATAAAAATTATTTGTATCCCTACTGGACAAATACAGTCAATTCTTGTTATTTACAGACCCCATATCTGTGCATTTGTTTACGCACTACAGTTTAAATAATTGAATTAATACTCAATTAAATTAATTAAATAGTTGAATTAATACTCAGGACACCTTCATGCTCCTTTGAGGCCACGCATACAGCAGTGAAAAGTTTGAGTTGCCTGATGTGCCCACTCATAGTTGAGTTCGAAAGAGGTGGCACTGCCTCCATGTGTCAGCTCTCGTACTGTAACCAAACGTCTTTCTGCCATCTGTATAGTGCCGGGCTTTTTGCATTTTTGTGCTTTTTGTTGGTGATTTCACTGTTTTCAAATGGCCCTCAAGCATAGCGCTGAAGGGCTGTTTAGTGTTCCTAAGAGCAAGAAATCTCTGATGTGCCTTGAACAGAAAACATGCGTGTTAGATAAGTGTTGTTCAGGCATAAGTTATAGTACTGCTGGTCATAAGTTCAATGTTAATTAATCAACTATACATAATATATATAGCAATCTATCTATCTAGATATAAGTATCTTTAAACAGAAACACACACGAAACAAGGTTATGTATTGATCAGTTGCAAAAATTTTCTATCTTGATGCTTACTTTTGCCATAGAAGAAACGGTTCAGTATTTGCTAACTCAGTGTTCATGGCAACTTTATAGAACATAACTACCTTGAATAATGAACTCAATTGTAACTACAAGTTAGTCTCTGACCCCAGAGAATTATGAAATAGCCTGTAAATAGAAAGCCAAGATTAGCCCTGTACCATATGTCAACCCATTATTTCTTTTGCTTATTTCCATTTGGGTAACATTTCTGGCAATATTTAGTTAGCTTTGTAAAATGCCTTAAGCTATGAAACAGAAAGCAGGGTGTACTCCTCTGGTAGTACTTTGTCCAGTACTAAGTGGAGCGTATTTTTCTCCTCTTAACCCCGAATTGCACTGTCTTGCAATACATAAAACTCAGTGTCGGCTGGGCGCACTGGCTCATGCCTGTAATCCCAGCACTCTGGGAGACTGAGGCGGGTGGCTCACTTGAGCTCAGGAGTTCGAGACCAGCCTGACCAACCTGGTGAAATCCCATCTCTACTAAAAATACAAAATTAGCCAGGCATGGTGGCAGGTGCCTGTAGTCCCAGCTACTCAGGAGGCTAAGGCAGGAGAATGCCTTGAACCCAAGAGGCAGAAGTTGTAGTGAGCTAAGAATGTGCCACCGTACTCCAGCCTGAGTGACAGAGTGAGACTCCATCTCTAAACTCAGTAACGTGCACTTTAAACATCATCACTTTAAAAACCATGTTTAAGCTGTTATTCCTTGACTCTTAAATCCCTTTCTGCTATTCCTGCTCTCTGGAAAACTTAACATTTCAATTTTGCAGTTGTGATACATGTTTTTCCTCTAACCCGATGTAAAATTGTGTTCAAACCATTACAATTCCCTTCGAGAAGTTCAGAAGACATTATTGAGGAAGTATTATTAATAATAAGAGCCATTTGGTTAATTTAAAAGACTGCAGTAGTAGCATCAGAAGATAATTTATCCCGTTCTGTCACCGACCAGCTGTGTCGTCTTGAATAAGTCATTTAATTACTCTGTGCTTTATTCCTCATCTCTAAAATGAAGTTGATAATCACCCAGGCTGCTTCCCTTCCATTATGATATTAGGGACAAACTAGAAGCATATAAAGCAAACAAGGTCTAACCTAATCCCAGGGATGAGTGTCTAAACTGAAATTTGAAGAAAGTAGAGGGAAAGAAAGGAAGAGTTTGTGAGAAGTTTCATGTGGAAGACAGATGTATCTGCAAAGTGTTAATTTTAGGGTTAGGCTTGGGGCACTGAAAATCCATTGTGAATGGAGGGACAAGGAAGCCGAGAATGAAGACGGATTCGGATACAGGTTCTGGGTAGGGCACGGTGGCTCACGCCTATAATCCCAGCACTTTGGGAGGCCGAGGCAGGCAGATCATTTAAGGCCAGGAGTTTGAGACCAGCCTGGCCAACAGGGTGAAACCTGGTCTCTACTAAAAATACAAAAATTAGCTGGGCATGATGGTTGGCCCCTGTAATCCCAGCTACTCAGAAGGCTGAGGCAGGAGAATTGCTTGAACCTGGGAGGTGGAGGTTGCAGTGAGCCGAGATCACGCCACTGCACTGCAGCCTGGGCAACAGAGCAAGACTCCATCTCAAAAAAATAAATAAAATAAAAAGATGTATGTTTTGTAATTTGCCTTTCCTTCGGTAATTGTAAATATTCTTCAAGTCATTCTTCTGTTAAAATTTAAAAAATAATCACGTGTGCCGGGT
>PVKV010002925.1:24549-38552 GCA_004027835.1 Alouatta palliata
CTGGTCAACATGGTGAAACCCCGTCTCTACTAAAAATACAAAAATTAGCCGGGCATGGTGGCACGTGCCTGTAGTCCCAGCTACTCGGGAGGCTGAGGCAGGAGAATTGCTTGAACCCAGGAGGCAGAGGTTGCGGTGAGCCGAGATCGCGCCATTGCACTCCAGCCTGGGTAACAAGAGCGAAACTCCGTCTCAAAAATAAATAAATAAAAATAATAATAATCACGTGTTTATTTACTTAATAAATCCCTTATTATGCGGACATTTCTTTGCTGATTTTGCATTGCTCTCCATCTTACTATTGTGACATTTATTTCAGGAACTCTTAACCTAGCTTTTCCAATTTCCAGCTATTAGCATTCACCTGTGCCTAAGGTTGCAGAGTCTTTGTGTATCTTGGCTAATACACAAACACAAAAAGAAAACAAGAGTATCCCTGACATCTCCTGCAGTAAGCCAGTGGGCCATCGGCGGGTTCCAAAGGACTTTCAAGAGGAGCTCCTGGTGACACAGGACAACTTTTGATCCTGTTTCACTGGTGTGACAAAGCGCAAGCACAGGGCTGCCCAATGAGAGGATCTGAGGAGGGTGACACTGGCTGGCCCCCTTTTTTTTTTGAGACAGAATCTCACTCTGTCGCCAGGCGCTAGACTGGAATGCAGTGGTGCGACCTCGGCTCACTGCAACCTCCGCCTCCCGGGTTCAAGCAGTTCTCCTGCCTCAGCCTCCCGAGTAGCTGGGACTACAGGCGCGCGCCACCATGCCCAGCTATTTTTTTTTTTTTTTTGTATTTTTAGTAGAGACGGGGTTTCACCATGTTGGCCAGGATGGTGGCTAGCCCATTTTTAAAAACAAAAGTTTTGCCCCAAATCCAGCAAGCTGAGTAGACATGCAAACTTGCTGCACTGCTCTGAGCTGCATTACTAGGGAAAACCTAAGGTGTAAGAATCAGCTTTAAATCAATAATTAGAAGGTTGTCTTGCCCTGTGAATGGTGAGCCTGTGACTGCAAATTAGAAAAATAAAACCAAAACTGTGTAAACATCGGGCCTCACAAAATAATCATCAACTTCTTTTAAAAACATATTGGCATAAACCAACCTGGAGAAATTGGACCTGTAATTAGACAACACATCTATTTAAAAATGCCTCTTCTAAGGAAAATTTAAGACAGAGAAAGCTTTCATCCAAAGCATGGGACATTTCATTATTTCAAAATCTAACCAAGTCCATTTTAAATAAGAGTCATTTAGTGCAAAATGTGCTTACTATGAATGTCTTTAGACTTGGAAAGCAAAATACAGAATATTTAACAAGCCAGTTCCTACCAGTGTTTAACAAAGAAAGGCATACCGTTAACGGCAGTGAATATGCTAGTAACATTTGGAGGAAGAAAGATTATACAACTGTAGTCTTATCATATCACCTTATTTTGTTAGAGAAATCTTCAAGTGTTATAAGCACCAAAAATTAAATGTTTTAAATGGGTCATATATGATGAGAACTAAAAATAAAATCCTTATCCACCAACTGACTAAACAGACCCTCTCTTTGCCAAGGGAACCCCAGAGAAACCATGAAAACTGAGTTCCCAGCCGTGACCATGTGGCAGGTCGGATCCCCTCACTCTGCAGTTTAGAAGCAACAACTGACCGGCATTAATGGTAAGAGATCGTAAGGCTGACAGAACAGTGGCAATAAGACACCAAATTATAAATAAGACCTAAAGCCATGCCAAGCAAAGATTAGGCATGCACTCCTATATGTAAGAAATAAACTAGGTTCTAACTGCCACGAAGTTGTTTTCTTTTTCTTGCTAGCAGCTAAACAAGCACTGGCCTCAAGATAAGCAATATTAAAACACTTGCAGCTTGGCCAGGCATGGTGGATTGTGCCTGTAATCCCAGCACTTTGGGAGGCCGAGGCAGGCAGATCACTTGAGGTCAGGAGTTCGAGACCAGTCTGGCCAACATGGTGAAATCCCGTCTCTACCAAAAAATACAAAAATTACCCAGGCGTGGTCGTGCATGCCTGTAGTCCTAGCTACTCAGGTGGCTGAAGTGGGAGAATTTCTTGAACTCAGGAGGCAGAGGTTGCAGTGAGCAGAGATCGCACCATTGCATTCCAGCCTGGGCAACAGAGTGAGACCCGGTCTCCAAAAAAAAAAAAAAAACCACTTTCAGCTCATCCACTGACAGACACTGAATAACTGACCCTTCTGTTCCAAAAGCCATAACAGCTTGGATTGGACAAAAGACTGATTTCCCTAGCTTTCTCCCCATAAGAGACTACTGAGCAGGGCCTGGTTCTGACATGCTGACAGAGGCTGCATATTTGCGAGCCTTTGAGTCCCCGCTTCATCTTTTGACATATAGGGCCTAACTCTAATGCATTTAATGTTAAGTCTCCACCCCACAGTGAACATGGGATGCAAGTAACGTGTGTGTTTTTTCAATATGCATGCGTTAGGACCCCCTTCATGAATATTCATAGCTCCTCCTGTAACCTGTTGAGTATGTATGTTTAGCCAACTCTTTCAGCATAAATTCCTATTCTAATCCCTCCTCCTTGGAAGTACCAGCTTCCAGCCTCAATCAGAGGCTACACTTCCTGCCTGCAGGTCGTGATGCCTTTCTTAAGACATCAAGCTTACCTTTTAAATCCGGGAGCAGTGCGCACGCCTGTAATCCCAGCACTTTGGGAGGCCGAGGCAGGCAGATCACAAGGTCAGGAGACTGAGACCAGCCTGACCAACATGGTGAAACCCCGTCTCTACTAAAAATACAAAAATTAGCCAGGCATGGTGGCACACGCCTGCAATCCCAGCTACTCAGGAGGCTGAGGCAGGAGAATTGCTTGAACCCAGGAGGTGGAGGTTGCAGTGAACTGAGATGGTGCCATTGCACTCCAGAGTGGGTGACAGAGTGAGACTCTGTCTCAAAAAAAAAAAAAAACTCTCCTTTTAAAATTTATAAATTGTGTGATTTTTGAAATTGACAATAGGACCAATGCTAGATTTGAAATCTAAAATGCTCTAATTATAAAGTATAAATTTTAGTTATAAGAGGTGATTATTTCATGACCAAGTATTCATGACTGTAAAATAACTATCTTGGCCACGCATGGTGGTTCAGGCCTGTAATCTTAGCACTTTGGGAGGCTGAGGGACAGATTGCTTCAGCTCAGGAGTTCAAGACCAGCCTGGGCAACATGGTGAAACCTCATCTCTACCAAAAATACGAAAAAAATTGCCAGGCGTGGTGGTGCATGCCTGTAGTCCCAGCTACTTGGGGGACTGAGGCAGGACGATCGCTTGAACCTGGGAGGTCGAGGCTGCAGTAAGCCAAGATGGCACCACTGCACTCCAGCCTGGGTGACAAAGTAAGACCCTGTATCAAAAAAACAAAAAACAAACAAACAAAATAAAATAACTATCTCTATTTTAATTTGAAATTATTTATTGTATCAGAAAATCATTGTGAATTTTCAGTTCAGAAACATAAAACATTTATAAATACCATATCAATTAAAAGGCATAGTTTTTTTAATGGCTATGCTATAGCTAACATTCAAAAAGTTTAATATATTTTACCATAAAATTCACATTATACAATTTGGTTATTGAAATAAAAAATGGAAAACAAAATGCTCCATAGAATAGAATGAAATAAATCAGTTCCACAAGTGAACATATTGGTTTCTCATTACGCTTATCTCTGAGCCTCCAGTCAGCTAATGCATACAAAGAAATACAAGTTGCATAATTCTTACTATGACATCAATGCAATGGTCCTACGACTTTGGGAGACTGAGGAGGAGGATTGCTTAAGGCCTGGAGTTCAACACCAGCCTGGGCAACACAACAAGATCCTGTCTCTACAAAAATAAAAATAAAAAATCAGCTGGGCATGATGGTACATGTCTATAGTCTCAGCTGCTCAGGAGGCTGAGATGGATCACTTGAGCCCAGGAGTTTGAGGCTACAGTGAGCTATGATTCTGCCACTCTACTCTAGCCTGGGTGACAGAGTGAGACCCTATCTCTAAAAAAAAGGTTTTGTTTCATTTTTTAAAAAAGATTAAAAGATGTATGCCATTTCTGCAGACAATCTTTTCCTGATACTACCTTCTAAAAGGAAATGAAATTAACATTTATTTTCTACCTTATGTATGCTAGAGAATTGACATAACAGATATGATTTAATCCTCTCAGAGTATATCAGGTTAATCTACTTTCTATTTCTATGAAATATAGCTAGGACTGACTAATTCCAAGGCTTATGCTCTTTCCACACTTCCCAACTGCTTTGCATGCAACACTTTAAACCCTATGATGTATCAGGATACATCTTAAGGACTTTACTAGAAACTCCGAATCATTATTTGTATGGTCATTTCTTCTTTTTAACCTCTACAGAAATTGAGGACATATATTTTTTTAAATGACTTAGTAAGTTTTAGTTCAGAGTAAGATGGCGTAAGAGTAAGCACATTTCACTCTGTTTGACCCACTGAATGCAGCTGTAAAACCTAGACAGAATGCAAGGAACAGCTATTTTCAGACTCTGAGACATAAAGATAGCAGATGTACTGGAGAAGACTAGAAATTTGAAGTCTCTTTAAACTGGCAATGGCTTTCATATTTTGTCCCTCCAATATTCCCTAACTTGAACACAAGACAGTGCCAAACTCAGAAGCACAGTCAAAACATGCAGCCAGGTCAATTGTGTGTTCAAACAAAAATATCAGCTGTCTTCATAGAATTTCAAAAAGGCCCTGCATTAGTTAGGATTCTTCAGAGAGATAGAAGCAATAGAAAATAGACAGGTAGGTAGGTAGGTAGGTATGTAGGTAAATAGATAGATAGACAGATAAACAGGTAGATAGACAGATAGATATAGAAATATATGATAGGGATTCATTAGGAGAGTTGGTTTATGTGATTATAGAGACCAAGAAATCCCATGACAGGCCGTCTGCAAGCTGGAGACCCTGGAATGTCAGTAGCATGACTTGGTATAAATCTAAAATCTTGAGAACCTGGAGGGCTACTGGTATAACTCCTGTTGTCCAAAGGCCAAAAATACCCTGGATTTCTGATGTCCAAAGAGAAAAAGAAAGAGTGTATCCCAGTTCTGAGAGAGAGAGAGACCAACTTACCTTTCCTTTGTTTTTGTTCTAGCTAAGCCCTGGCCAATTGCATGGTGCCTACCTACTTTGAGGGTGGATCTTCCCCACTGAGTCCTTCAGATGCACATACCAATCTCCTTTGGAAACAACCTCACAGACACACCCAAAAATAATGCTTTATCACTTCTCTAGGTATTCCTTAAACTAAATTGACACCTAAAATTAACCATCACAGGCTTAGAGCCTTATGATATTCAAAATGTCTAGGCACAACCCAAAATAACAGCATTGGAAGAAAAATTACAATCTCAACTCACATGAAAAAAACAATCAACAGATGCCAACAACAGAATATCACATACATCACAATTATCTGACCGTTTTTAAAGCAGCTATCATAAAAATTCTCTAAGAAGCAAGAGTGAACACTGTTGAAACAAATAGTAAGGCAGAAATTCTCAGCATAGCAATAAAGAACATAAGGAAGAACCAAATGGAAATTTTACAAAGATGAATGAGAAAAGGTTCCTGCGCTTGAAGAGCTTGCACTCTAATTAGAAGAATTTTTAAAAATTTTAGATTACAGTAATACATAAAAGAATAAAGGTTCAAATGAACAGGCTGAAATCTATTCACAGATTTCAGCAAAGTCAGTCAAATTATGTGCCTACATATGAGATGCATAAATCATGACAATGCATTATGGAAGGTCTATGATGGAATCATGAACAAAGAGCAGAAGAGTCAGAAGCAGGAAGTGGTCGAGCCTAGGGGTAGAGAAGGCTTAGGGAAGATATATTATTTAGCATTAGGTTGTCCCAGGATGATGGGGACATGAAAAGTAGTGACAGTTATTTTTGTTTCTTGTAAAAGTCCATATGGAAGCATTCCGGAGCTGGTATAGAGGCTGGACCTTCCTGTGGATGCCAAGCTGACTGTGGCTTTCTCCTCCACCATTTCTAAGTCATGTCCCTCGTCTTCCTGGTCCAACATGGAGATGTAGCCATCCCAGACGTGTTTCAAGCAGCAGGAAGGAAGGGACAGGAAGGGGCAAAGATTTTACTAAGCTATTTTTGTACAGAAAAGTTCTCTGAAGCACCTGCTGACATATCATTGGGAAGAAATTGGTTATATCACCTTTCCTAATTTTAAGGGAAATTGTGAAATGTCATGTTTATTCAAACAGCTAGGTATCAATATAATAGCTAGGAGATCTGAAGTGACATCATCAAGATGAAGGACTAGAAGGTTTCAATGCCTGTCTCCACCATGGAAACAGCAAAAATAACAAATAAACATCTACACACCAATTAAAATAGTTCTAGGAGCACTCTAGAGTACAGTGAAGAAGTAGCAGAAATCATGTGAAGCACAAAATAGAAGAGTGAGAAAATGTTTTACCTGGGCTCTCATCTTCCAGAGGTTTGAGGCACCAAGAGTGATACCCTCTGAGAGATTTCTCTTTTCCCTTTGTGGGAAAAAGGAGAGCAGGAAAACCCTAGCAGCCCTCATTACCACTGCAGACACCTGTAGCCTTCATCAGGAAAGCCCTCGCAGTCTTCATAGATGCTGAACCCACCTGACCAACCCGCCCAAAGTCCACGCCATTCTGCTTCCCCTAGGAAAGGAGCAACCACTACATCTCCACCCCAAGATCCGAGCTACTGTGGTACTGCACCGTCCCCGAGGCTGGAGCTGCTGCTGTGCTGTGTGACAAATCCCAGTCCCCGTGCCAGAGTTGCTACTATGCTCAACACCCAGGGTCATGCCGCCACTGCTCCCTGTTTCCCATGGGTCTGAGCTGCCTTAGTACCTCCCTGAGACCTGAGCTGCCACTGTGTTACATGCCCTGGATCCCAAGAAGCTGCAGTGTACTTGAGACCTGGAACCCAGCTCTATGGGCAACTGGTACATACCCAAGCCTAAGACACAAGCACCATCACTGTAACAAGCATGGCCATGCCCCAGGACCTAGGCTGCATGTTAATTCCACATGCCCTTGTGCCCAGAACCCTGTCTCTGCAGCCATTCTGAGCACCTCTTCCCTGAAACCTAGTGTTGCTGTGGCTGCCTATGTGGCTGCCTATGTGACTGCATGCCAGACCTGATGCCAAGAAAGACCCTTTCAGTTAGGACTTTGCTCCCACAAGGTAGAAAGAAACCAGAGGGACCCTGGCAGCTTTTGAAACTGAAGTATACAACATCCTTTGCTGCCACACCTCATCTGGCTGATGCTCACACACTCACCCACAGTTAAAAGACTCTTTCCACTGAAAACAGTCTGCAGAGCCTCGGAAAAGTGATGGCTCCCTCAATGTGCACACATCAATAACACGAAAAGGCAAGGGAACATGATGCCACCAAAGGAACCCAAAAATTTTCTAGGAACCAACTCCAAAGAAATGAAGATCTACAAAGTGCCTGAAAAGGAATTCAGGTTAACTGTTTTTAAGGAAGCTCAGCAAGATATAAGAGAACACAGACAGATAACTAGGTAAAAAGAACCAAAGAGAAATCCTAGAACTGAGGAATACAATGATTGAAATAAAAGATGCAATAAAGACCTCGCCTCTGGCTCTGGGGTGGCGGCAGGGTGCAGTGAGGGCTCAGCCGCCGGAGTCCGTGGCGTGGGGCACAAGGGGCGCGGACCTCGGAGCTCTCCCGCCACCCGGAGTTTCTCAGGCCTTCCCCACCCGATCCCGGGTCTTAAGGTCGGAAGCGCTCTGGGTGCAGCCCCGCTCGGGGCCGGCTGAAATCGCGCTGTGCGGCTGGATGATGCCCCAGAAGCTGCTGCTGCTGCCCCTGCTCCCCCGTGGGCCGTGAACGTCGCTGGCACCCGCGACCGAGTCTTCACGGAGCCGTCAAGCGCATCCCTGAGCGCCTCGGTGCTGAACCGGGGAAGTCTATTGAATACCAAGAGACCAATGGAGAAACAAGAGTTGAATTGAAAGAATCTGTTCGTGGCCAAGATACTTTCATTACGCAGACAATACCCAGAGGTGTGAACGCAGCTGCGATGAAGGCGCTGGTCGCGGCTTATGCACCGAAGACTCCTGTGCCAGGAATCTTATCGGGGTCACCCCCACCTCCCCTACAGCAAGCAGAGCAAGACGAGGAAGAGGGTTCCATTGTGTGCAAACTCCTAGTGTCCATGCTGCGAAAGCAGGTTTAACTCACATCATCACTATGGATCCTCATCAAAAGGAAACACAAGGCTTTATCAGCTTTCCCGTGGACAACCTCAGAGCCTCACCTTTCCTGCTTCAGTATATCCAGGAAGAAATTCCAAATTACAGAAATGCAGTCATTGCAGCTAAGTCTCCTGAAGCTGCAAAGAGGGCCTAGTCTTGTGCTGGGAGACGGTGTCTGGGCTTGGCCGTCATCCACAGGGAAGCTCAGTGCCGGAGCTGGACATGGACAATGGTTGCCACCACCACCCACCCCACCCCACCCCCCACCCTCCACCCTCCACCCATGGGCAAAAACGCTACTGTGCGCCCAGGCCTGGGGTTGCCGTTGATGACGGCCAAAGAGAACCTGCTGATGACTGTGGTTGGACATGTTGGAGGCCGCATTGCAATCATCGTGGATGACATTATTGACGACGTGGAGAGTTTTGTTGCTGCCACGGAGATTCTCACAGAGAGGCGCCAACAAGATCTATGTCATGGCCACCCACGGCATCCTTTCTACAGAGGCCCCCGCCTGATTGAGGAGTCCTCTGGAGATGAGGTGTTGGTGACTAATACCATCCCTCATGAGGTACAGAAGCTGTAGTGTCCCAAGATAAAGACTGTGGATATCAGTTTGATTCTTTTTGAAGCAATTCGGAGGATCCACAACAGACAGTCCATGGCCTACCTTTTCCGAAACATCACTGTGGATGACTAGTTTTCATGAGGGCCTCGACCCTGAAACTCCTGAGGAGTGCCATGAATGACATACACAGTGTGTCCTTGCAAGGGAGGACTGGAAACAGCCTGGCGTTAGATGCTCTCTTGGTCAGATTAATGGATAGGAGACATTCAGACAGGAAGAAGACAGAGCTAACGGATAAATATTATAATATGGCCTTAAATGTCTGCTGTCATCAGCCCTGTTCCTTAAAGAAAACTTTTAGCCACTTTCCTGAAAAGAATCTGAAAATCTTATTAAAGAGGAGTTAAAGGCAATAAAATAAAATAAAATGCAACAGCAGACTCAATCAAACAGAAGAAATAATCTATAAACTCAAGGACAGATCTTTTGAAATTATCCAGTCTCAGAAGAAAAAAGGATGAAAAAAGTGAAGAAAGTCTTTAGGACTTATGGGACTCCATTAAGCAGAAGAATATATGAATTATAGGAGTCCCAGAATGAGAAGAAAAAGGAAAGGAGGAAAAGCTTATTTAAAGAAATAATCACCAGCTCCCAGCCTTAGCACTATCATCTTGGAAACCTCCACGCCATGAAAACCAAATGGAGGAAGAAGTTAATGCACAGGCTGAAGCACAAAAGAAGAAAGATGAGGCAGAGATCCAAGGAATCCACGAGCTTGTGCACCCGTGGAGGCCACAGGAACAGAAACATAGAATGCTAGAGAATGGGGATGCTAGTACAAGTTGTTGGACTGCATGCTACCGTCCAGAGCTTGTCTCAATGGATCTAGAACTTCCGTTGCCATCTGATCACTGAGACCACCTCTGAGATCCACCTAGCTCATAACCAAAACCGTCCATATTTGTTCTTTGCCCTGGACCTGTGGCATTCTGAACCATTTCGGTGTTCACTTGTGGCCAAGTGTAACAAGCATACAGTAAATCACTTAGTTTACTGTCTTAGCTGAAGAAGAAAGAAGGAAATGGAAGGAAGGAAGGAAGGAAAGAGAGAAAGAAAGAGAGAGAGATGAAGGGAGGGAGAAAGAATCACTAGCTGTGTGTGGCACATGCCTGTAATCCCAGCTGCTCAGGAGGCTGGGGTGGGAGGATTGCTTGAGGCCAGGAGGCTGAGACCACCCTGGGCAACATAACAAGACTCCATCTGAAAAAAACAAAGAAGAAAAAAAATGAACAAATGAATGAATGAAAGAGAGAGAGAGGAAAGAAGGGAGGAAGGGGGGAAGAAAAGAAGGGAGGAAAGAAGGAAGGAAGGAAGGAAGGAAGGAAAATTCTGAAAAATTCTCAAATCTTTGGCAAGATATAGATATCCACAACCATGAAGCTCAAAGGTTCTCATTCAAGTATAGCTCGAAAAGAACTTCGCCAAGACACACAAATAAAACTGTCAAAAGCTGAAGGCAAACAAAAAAAAACTGAAAGCTAGCTGGGCATGATAGTATGTGTCATAGCTATGTGAGAGGCTGAGGCAGGAGGATCACTTGAGGTCAGGAGTTAGAGACCAGCATGGGCAGGACACCGAGACTGTGTCTCAGAGGAAAGAATAGAGGCCAAGGTGGGTG
This sequence comes from Alouatta palliata, assembly GCA_004027835.1. Classification (NCBI taxonomy): domain Eukaryota; kingdom Metazoa; phylum Chordata; class Mammalia; order Primates; family Atelidae; genus Alouatta; species Alouatta palliata. Next base: position 35,115 of record PVKV010002925.1, read on the forward strand.
GATTGCCTGAGCTCAGGAGTTCAGGAACAGCCTGGGCAACATGGAAAAACCCCATCTCTACCAAAAATACAAAAAATTAGCTGGGCATGGTGGCACTCACCTGTGGTCCTACCTACTTGGGAGGCTGATGTGGGAAGATTGCTTGAGCCTGGGAGGCAGAGGTTGCAGTGAGCCAAGATCATGCCACTGTACTCCAACTTGGGTGACAGAGTGAGACCCCCATCTCCAAAAAAAAAGGAAGGAGAGAAAGAAAGACAGAAAGAAAGAGAGAAAGAAAGAAAGAAGAAAGAAAGAAAGGAGAAAGAAAGAAAGGAGGAATAAAAAGAAAGAAAGAAAGAAAGAAGAAAGAAAGAAAGGAGAAAGAAAGAAAGGAGGAATAAAAAGAAAGAAAGAAAGAAGAAAGGAAGGAAGGAAGGGGTAGGAGGGAGGGAGGGAAGGAAGGAGGGAGGGAGGGAAGGAAAGAAGGAAGGAAGGAAGGAAGGAGAGAAAATTTTAGAAATTGCAAGAGAAAAGTGACTCTTTAAATGCAGAGGAACCCACATAAGGCTATCAGTGGATTTCTCAGCAGAAACCTTGCAGGCCAGGAAATTGGAATGATATATTTAAAGTGTTAAAAGATAAAATTTCATCTAAGAATACTTATCTAGCCAAACTGTTCTTCAGAAATGAAGGTGAGATAAAGGCTTTTTTAAAAAACAATACCTGAGGGAGTTCATCACCACTAGACCTGCCTTATAGAAGTTCTTCTAGCTTAAACAAAAGGAAACTAATTAGCAACATGAAAACATGGAAGTATAAAATTCACTGGCAAAAGTGAATATGTAGTCAAATTCAGAATACTGTAAAACTGTAATGGTGGTATGTAAATAATTTTTATCTGTAATACAAAGACAAAAGTATTTAGAAATAACAATATCTATAATATCTTTTAACAGATTCACAATATGAAAAGAAGTAAATTATAACATCAAAAACATAAAATGGGGAAGTAAAGAGTAGAGTTTTTGTATGTAATTGAAGTTAAGTTTTTATTAACTTAAAATAGACTGTTATAACTATGTTATCTGTAAGCCTTATGGTAATGACAAAGCAAAAGCCTATAGTAGATACCTAAGACATAAAGAGAATGAAATCAGAGCATACCACTACAAAAACCAAACCAAAAAAGCAACCAATCAAATCACAGAAGAAAACAGCAAAAGAGGAAGAAACAAAATAATTACAAAACAGTCAGAAGACAACAAACAAGGTGGCAATAGTATGCACTTACTCATCAACCATTATTTTAAATGTAAATGGATTAAACTATCTAATCAGAAGACGTGAAGAGGCAAAATTCATTAAAAATAAGACGAAACTATATGCTGCCTACAGGAAACTCACTTCAGGTTTAAGAACACATAGGCTGAAAATGAAAGAATGGAAAAGATATTTCATGAAAGTGGAAACCAGAAGAGAGCAGGGGTAGCTATACTTACATGAGACGATAAAGTCAACAGTGTAACAAGAGACAAAGGTGGCATTTATATAATGATAAAGAAGTCAACTAATCAAAAGGATACAGCAATTATAAATATATATGCACTCAACATCAGAACACCTCAATTTATAAAGCAAATGTTAAAGAACTGAGAAAGACATAAACAGCAATACAAGAATAGTAGGGGTCTTTAATATTCCACTTTCAACAATCATTCTATTATAGGATAAAAACATAAGGAAACATTAGACTTGTACTATACATTAGACTAGAAGAACCTAATAGATATATGCAGAACATTCCATCACACAGCAATGGAATATGTATTCCTTTCAGGTTCACATGGCAGATTCTCCAGGATAGATCATAGGTTAGGCCATAAAATTAATCTTAACAAATTTAAGAAGATTAAAGTTATATCAAGTATCATTTCCAATCACAATCGTATAAAAATAAAAATCAATAATAGGAGAAAAACTGGAAAACTCACAAATATGTAAAAATTAAACAAACACTCATGAACAACCAGTGGGTCAAAGAAAAAATCAAAAGGAAAATCAAAAAAATCTTAAGACAAAATTGGAAACAACAGAAACTTACAGGATGTAGCAAAAACAGTTCTAAGAGGGAAGTTTATAGCAATAAACACCTACATTAACTACAACAACAAAAAGACCTAACTGGACTGGGCACCATAGTGAGATACTGTCTCTAAAAAAATTTAAAAATTAACCAGCCATGGTGGTGCACACCTATAGACCTACTACTAGGGAGGCTGAGGCAGGAGTATCGTTTGAGCCCAGGAGTTCAAGGTTGCAGTGAGCTATGATCATGCTACTGCACACAGCCTGTCAGTGACAGAGTAAGAACCTGTCTTGAAAAAACCTAAGCCCCCCGCAAAAAAAACAAAATATAATCTAAAATAAATAACCTCATTTTACAACTCAAGCAACTAGAAAAAGAACAAATTAATCCCAAAGTTAGCAAAAGGAAAGAAACAATTAAGATCATATCAGGCACAGTGGCTCATGCGTGTAATCCGAGCACTTTGGGAGGCTGATGTCAGGCACAGTGGCTCATGCGTGTAATCCCAGCACTTTGGGAGGCTGATGTCAGGCACAGTGGCTCATGCCTGTAATCCCAGCACTTTGGGAGGCTGATGTCAGGCACAGTGGCTCATGCGTGTAATCCCAGCACTTTGGGAGGCTGATGTCAGGCACAGTGGCTCATGCCTGTAATCCCAGCACTTTGGGAGGCTGATGTCAGGCACAGTGGCTCATGCCTGTAATCCCAGCACTTTGGGAGGCTGATGTCAGGCATAGTGGCTCATGCCTGTAATCCCAGCACTTTGGGAGGCTGAAGTGGGAGGGAGGATTGCTTGAACCCAAGACATCAAGACCAGCCTGGGCAATATAGTGAGACTTTATCTCAAAAAAAATAAATAAATAAAAAAGGAAAGGAAAAAAAAGAAAAAAGAAATAATAGAGATCAGAGCAGAAATAAATGAAATAAGGACAAAAAGCAATAATAGAGAAAAAAAGAAATAATAGAGATCAGAGCAGAAATAAATGAAATAAAGACAGAAAGCAATAGAAAAGATCAACAAAATTAAGAGTTGGTTTTGGAAAAGATAAACAAAATTGACAAACATTTAGCTAAACTAAATTTTAAAAAATTAGAGAAGACTCAATAAAATCAGAAACAAAAGAAGAGACATTACAACTGACACCACAGAAATGCAAAGGATGCCGAGACTGCTGTGAACAACTATATATCAGCTAAGTGGAAACCTAGAAGAAATGGATACGCTCCTAGAAACATACAACCTATGAAGCCTGAATCACAGAGAAATAGAAAACATGAAGGATCAGTAAAGAGTAAGAATAAATCAGTAGGCCAGGCGCGGTGGCTCACGCCTGTAATCCCAGCACTTTGGGAGGCCGAGGCGGGTGGATCAT